>PVKS010021511.1:0-35079 GCA_004027875.1 Aplodontia rufa | reverse complement strand
CTGGACCT
This sequence comes from Aplodontia rufa, assembly GCA_004027875.1. Lineage (NCBI taxonomy): Eukaryota > Metazoa > Chordata > Mammalia > Rodentia > Aplodontiidae > Aplodontia > Aplodontia rufa. Next base: position 35,071 of record PVKS010021511.1, on the reverse strand, counting down.
AGCAGGACCCATGCCTGGAAGAACTTTGTGCCCCACCCCAGGCCATGGGTCGTAAATGGCGATAGTGCCATAGACAGGCCATGTCCATGGGGTGACAGTGCCCCAGACCCATAAGCTGTCACTGCAGTGGGGAGGGCGTGGGAAGCGACTCATGCCTACAGCTTTCGTAAGCCCACGTGCCTGACACTTCCCTCTCTCCATCGCCATGCATGGTTCTGCCCTCGGACTGCTGCCCCAGCCAAGTACTGCTGGGCAGGCTGTCCTGTCAAAGCCACCTCTCCAAGGGCTGCTGGCCTTGATCTCCTCATTGCTTTCCTCCAGACTCACCAGTCCCACTGGCCAAGAGCAAGTCTCCCCAGCCCTGCCAGCCTTGCCTCCTTAGTCGCCCTGGGTCCAGAGGACCTTTCTAGCAGAGAGACTTCTCAGAGATGCCCCATGGTGGTTCATCTCAACTGCAACCACAAGGCCCAACCCAGAACCTATGTGTCCTGGGAGGGCTGCCAAGCACCAGAGTCAGCACCCCTGGCACACATGAGGGTGCAGGCAAAAGCAGGGCAGGAGGGCAGGTCCTCATGTGTCATGGGCATGCATGTCTTAAGGACTGGGAGAGGAAGGCTCCAGAATAAGATGTGGGACCAGCCACCAAGCCACCAGGTGGAGGGTCTTAGGGGGTCACAGAAACCTCCCCCAGGACAGCAGCAGAGGTTATATGTGCAGCTGTTACAGGGGTCCCAAGGAGGGGCCGTGGTGACAGTGGGTGTCCACTGCAAGGCCTGGCCTTCAGAGTGGGCATCTTGGCAGTGTATCTGCCACCGAGGGACAGCTCTGGGGTCCCTGTTCCCTCCTCACTCCTGTTTTGGGGGTAGCATGGGGTGAGGGTCTTCCTCAGAAGACAGTCTGCTAGGCAGCCACGTGATCTTTAAAGAGAAGCACAGTTGGGGAACTGGACTGAGCCTGACAATTGTTCCACCCTGACTCTGGGGATGGGGCGGGGAGAGGACTGAGGCCCTGGAGCCCCTTGGCCCATGCTGCCATGTCCGCGGTGCTGGAGAGGGGCTCCCACCCCACTGCTTTCTCCTGCCTTACCCTGTGTGGAGGAGGACTGGTGTCTCCCTTGGGACCCTGCCGGGGCTCTGGGCCCCATCTGCACTTCTGTGCTGGCAAATGCAGAAGAATTAGCTCAGCAACTTCCTCCCCCTAATCCCCCACCCCCACTCTAAATACCTTGGAATCAAGAGAAAAGCTGGGTGGACGTTTGGAGCCTAATTCTCTTCAGCTGTGCGTGTGTGCGTGCGTGCTCTCGGGAGCAGAGGCTTGCAAGGGAACCTTTTGAACCCCAAATGTTAGAGCTGGAGGGAGCACAAGGAACGTTAGTCCAGCCCCCACCATGTCCAGATGAGATAAACCAGATGCAGGGGGAGGACAAGACCTGCCATGTGTCACATGGAGCCCAGGCAGAGGCCACCAGGTGCCCCGGCTCTCTGCCTTGTACCCACCCCCGCAGTCCTGAGCCCCAAGGAGGTGATGAGGCACAGGCACCACTGTTCAGGACATCCCTGACCAGAGTCCCCAGGCTGGCCTGGGCTTGGGAGCACAATGCAACCCCCTCCCCAAGTCCTGCCAGTGTCCCAGGCCAGTTCCCTTCTCTCAGCCTGCCTGGCAGCCCCATCTGCCTTAGGGCTGGCCTGGAGTGTACCCAGCCTCACATGCCTGTCCGGTCAATTCCCACGTGTCTCCTGTCTCTCGACGAGACAATAAACCCCTCTTAGTCTTGGGCTGTTTTCCTCTCCGTGCTCCCCCCAAGGACTAGAGGAGAGGCGGGGGTGGGGGCCACGCAACAGGTGCGCTGAGCTGGCAGGCGGCGCAAGCTGATTGACGGCACCCCATGCGCTGTGAGCGGGTGAAAGGACAGCAACAGGCCCCTTGGCCTGGCAAGATTGCTCTCGAGAGTGGTCCAAGGAGACCTCATGCCAGCAGGCAGAACTGCAGAGTCCCCCAGCTTCACCCCAAGGGGCTGTTGGGATTTCAGGGGCTGGGATTGTGGGCTAGGGCAGGGCACAAAACAAGCCCATGGCCTGAAAATGATGCCCATGAATCGGCCACCTGTGAGGTGTATTACCAGCTAGGAACACAATCAGAACACAAACCTTGTAAAGCATGAGATGGAATAAACTTAATTTTCATGATCAAATCACCATTTGTGCCCTTTGTCACTCTTTCTGGGATTAGCAGCCTCACATCCTGGGACAGAGCACAATGGAACAGTTGGGGACATGATTCTGGGCTCACCAGTGAGGCCTAAAGGGTCAATCCAGCAAAAGTAGCGCAGGGACCAGCAGATTTCTGTTAGCAACACATCACAGTGCTGTGGACATACGTAAGCTCCAGCACACAGGAGTTCTGTTCTGTTGAAACCTGTAGATTCACTGGAAAGACCTGGGCCCCCTGCTTGCCTGGCCTCTGAATGTGGAGGTGGACATGCAGGGAGGGTGTCCAGGAGGGCCCTGGTCTCCATGGAAACAGTGTGAGGCCCCAGGAGGTGGAGGCTCCAGGAAGCAGAGGCCTGGGGCCTCATGCTGGGCTGGGAGGCACAAGAGAGCTGCAGTAAGAGAGCAGTGGTCACCACATGCTCCCTGAGGAGAGGTGTGGGGAGCCATGACAGGAAGCAGGAGAGAGGGCTGAGGATGCTTGTTCCTAGGAGGCAGGCAGGTAGAGCAAGCATTTGTGACTGAAGGCTCCAAGCACCACTGTCCCATCTGACTTCACTTTCAAAATGCAAATTCAAGAATCTCAAGATGGTGACAGAGCCTCCTAAGCGCACACGTGGTCTGCACCGCTGTCCATCTGCCTCCGAGACAGGCAGATGAGGGAATCCCAGAGTGGTGGCTTGAGGGGCAGCCCTCTGCTTCAGACATACCAAGCCCTGGACCAGTGGGAAGGACACAGGTATCAGAGGACATTAGTAGGCTGGCAGGAGGTGAGAGAGGACCCAGTTGGGCGTTGCTTCTGAAGGTCAAAAAGGAAACTTCTGTAAGGATGACACCATTTTTATTTTTCTCCTCCTTGCTGAAACAGGAAGAAAGAAAGAAGAAAGAAAGGGAGAACAAAAACCCTGACCCAGTTACCCTTGGAGAGGGAGAGATTCCCGACTGTTTTGTAGATATATATTTTCAGCAAAAAGCAGTTGAGATGAATGGCCTCCTTGCGTGCCTCGGGTGACGGCGGCCTGCTTGCTTGGCTGGCTCCCGCCTCACGTTTCCTCCCTCCCTTGTTTGAAGTCAATCCTGGGTTGGAGTGTATAATTTTTGAGAGCACACACAGAGTTCTACATTTTAAAATCCTTTGTGTAAGCTGCTCAGGAACTCCAAACTGCCCCCAGACTGCTGGGGAGTCCTCAGGAGAGTGAGAGCTGGGTGAAGACAGGCTTTTTGGCTATGGTTTGTGGGTTTCTCCAGCTTCACCACCAGGCCTGGCACCCAAGAGGTGCAGATCCCCGAATGAATGAACGGCAGTTAAGGCAGGCACAGTCCACAGATGGACCCCACCTCCATCTGAGAGGAATCAGAAGCATCAAGTGCAGCAGAGTCGTCAGAGGCCCAGCTTCAGCCCTGCCATTACCTGGCTTGGAGACCCAGGCAGGCTGGGCAGCCCCTTTCAGCTCTGCCTGGGTGACAGCGCCAGGGCCTGCCTTACTGGTGTTTGTAAGAAGTATCAAATACAGGGCCTCAGCACACGGGTTGGCGGGGGAGAGGGGTCCAGGAACATCCCGGTCATGGGCACGATCACAGGACCGTGGAGTGGCCTTTTGCACCCCCTGGTCCAACCAGAGACGGAAATCCTTGATCACTGGTCATGGAACTTTCCAGAAATGCTGGCCAGCCCCACCTATCAGGGATCTGCAGTAGACTGCTCCCCCCCCCCCCACAGGCCTGGATTCGCTGCGGGGGCCAGTAGGCATACGTGGCAGGGGGCCCAGGCAAGCAGAAGGGGATAGCCACAGATGGGGGCAGGGTAGGGCGCCGTACTGGACTCGCCTGGCCAATCCGAGTCCGGATGGCAGCAGCATCAGCCCCTCTCAGCCAATGACAGAGTGCAGCACGTCGCCTTCCACACACAGCCAATCAGCAGGGGAGCCCGCGGCTGCCCGCCCCCGCGGGCACAGCCAATCAGTGGCTCAGCAGTCGCCACGTCAACGCAGCCCAGGGTGGGTATCCGCGGCAGTCGCTGGGCAGAACAGTTGCCGCGTTGTCTCCGATCGCTGCACTGCGGTGCGGTCTCCTCGGTGCTGGGCTGCGCGGTCTGCTACGTGGCCTTTTCTGCTCTCGGACAGGGCGATGCGCAGCCTCCGCTGTGCCTGGACAGGGCGATGCGCGGCCACCGCTGTGCCTGGACAGGGCGATGCGCGGCCACCTTTGCGCTCTGGAGACGATGCGCAGCCACTTCTGTCAGCACTTGGATGGTTGGTGCGCGGTCTCCTCTGTGCCCGGACAGGTCGGTGCGCGGCCTCCGCTGCGCTTGGAGTATGCCGCGGCAATGGACGGCAATCGCCAGCAGCATCGAGGTGAGCTCTGCGCCATGTCCCACGGATCGGGGTGGGGGGGGAAGAGGGGGGGGCGTCATGCTGCCTGGGTGCGGCTGCGTAGTCTGCGTCATGGGGATGCGCGGCCAGGGTCTGCGAGCTGGGTCTGAGGTTGCCGCGTGGGCCCAAGCTAGGATCCCAGTTGATCCTGGGATCGCCACATGGTTGAGTCTGGGCCTGAGTCGGGCTTTGGTTTACCTCTTGGTTCACCTCTTGGTTCTGAGACCGTCTGAGCTGGTATCCAAGTTGGGTCTGGGGTCGGTTTGTGGTTCTGAGACTTTTAGAGCTGAGGACCCAGAGTGACCGGATTGTCCTGGTGGTTTTGTCTGGGGTTGAGCTGGGATCCGTTGGGGTCCGCCTCGCCGTTCTGTGTCTGGAGCCCAGTGCGATAATTCGGAGACTGGTGGAGGTGGGCGCCGAGTGGATGGAGCTGGGATCCTGGCCCAGCCTGGGGAGGCGGGAGGAGCTGGGGTGGTAATTGAGGTGGGATGTGATTCGGGTTAGGTCCTCCTGTGGTTCTGAGTCGCAGGAATTGGTATCCGAGCCTGGTTTAGAGTCTGCCTCATGGTTGAGTATGGGGCCCAGTTGGGGGCCCAGTCGCCTCTCCAGTTGGGCTTATGGATCTGAGTCAGGCGGAGTTCAGATCCCAGGCTCGACTGGGTTCGCCTGGTGGTTTGGAGTTTGGGCCTGAGTTGCCCCCCAGTGGAGTCAGGAGCCCATGCGTTTCTGAGCTGGGTTGGGAGGAGAGGTCTTGGAGTCCAGACCAAGGTTCAGAGACTGGGCCAGGAGTCCTGGCAATGGTTCTGAGTGGGGCCCAGCTAGGGTCTGAATTGGGGACTGAAGTTGGGGTCGGGAGCCTGCCTTTGAGTGAGAGTTTTTCTAGTGGTTGGGAGGGGTGTGAGTTGGAATTGGGATTAGGGTGGGAGCAGAGATTCTAGCTGGGAATGAATGTGGAGGTTTTGAGTGTGGGTTGGGATTCTAGAGTCAGGCTTGGGCTAAGTGAAGGTTCTGGTTCTTAGTTGGGTGGGGATCATCCGAAGGCAGGACAGAAGTAAGGAATAGAAACTGTGGTCTGTGTGGGTCAGAGCTGACTGAATAGAAGCCTCAGCATGGGCGGTGGCTTGGAGGAGCACAGTTCAGATCTCAGCCCTCTGCTGTTCTCCCTGCTAGACCAAATGGCCTTTTCTGTACAATGGGGAAGCTTGCCTTCTTGCAGAGCTCTTCTAGGTACGGAAGGCAGGAGTGCAGCTAGGCATGCTTTAGACAAGGTCCAAGGATTTTCCTGACACTGTCAGCCACATTCCATGAGCATTCACCAGCCCCTCTCATTACTGTGGGCCCCTTGCTAGGCCAGGAGCTCCGGAAGAGCAGCTTTTCTGCTCTTTCTGTGCTGCCTCCCCACACCCCGCCAAGAGCCTGGGTACGCAGCCGCAGCCGCTGTGCTCCAACAATGCCTGCTGAGGGAAAGCAGGCGGGCTGGATTAGCCAGATTTCTACGGTGTCTCAAGTGATCCATTTCTGCACCTGTTTTCCAGATACTCACTAGGAGAGCAATTTAAGGATTGGGTTGCTGATCATGGTTCTATTTTAATGTGTTTCCAAACATGCTGAGGAGAAAAGTGGATCTGTTTCAGGATTCATGCTCCAGCTAGAAGGATCTTTTAAAATTGCGAATCAGAGCATGTCCAAATTCAAATAAAGGAGCACAAGAAAAGAAAATTATGAGCCATTTCCCTGATGAACACAGATGCTGCAGTTACATACACACAGTGTTAGCTAACCGAATCCACAGCATATTAAGCAACAATTCCTAAACCAGTGGGATTTCTCCTTGGAATGCAAAGATGATCCGATATCAGAAACTCTATCCGCGTAATTCACCACATTAGAGAGTACAGGAGAAAAGCCATATGGTTCTCTCAATAGAGGCAGAAAAAAATTACATGATAAAGTTTAACGCCTATGTATGATTTTGGGGGGTGGACTGGGAGGACACCCCTCTGCAAGCCAAGACTAGAAGGGGACTTCCCCAACTGGACCCAGTTTTTACACTCACACTTAGCTTTCCAGGAAACTTAACACAGAGCTAAAGGTGTAGTGTTCCTTTTAAGATAAGGAGTAGGTAGAGGTTACTCCCCTGGCCAGCTCTTATGCAGGGACAAGAAAGATGTGAGGATCTGGCAGAAGAGAGAGGCTGGGACCATAGCTCTTGGACAGATGGTCTTCATCAGGGTTCCTAGAAACCTTGCTGTCAGGACTCTCTGAACTCTTAAAAATTATTAAGGCCCCCAAAGAACTTTCTTTAATATGGATTATATCTATTGGTAGTCATATTCATAGAGTTTAAAACTGAGGAATGTTTAAAGCAGGACCGCGCAATCACATGTTCAGTGGGGTCATGCCACCTCTGGAAAACTCTCTATCCTTGTGGGAGTGGAGATGGTAAAAGGTTTCTACATGATTGTGAAAACAATTTCGACTTTTCCTCAAAGGCTTGGGTGGGCTCTCTGGAGCTCTCTGGGGCTGCCTTTGAAAACTGCTGAGATACGTGAAAAACAATTTTTTTTTGAAAAATCTTTACAATTAGACATTTCAGCAAAGTTTGGAGTGTAAGATCCACGTACCAGAAATAAACAAAAAACCCAGATTGCTTTATGCTAATGGTGACTCAGAATGTATAATGGAGATTAAGATAGCAACCAAAGTGGCAGCAAAACATGTCCCAGGCCTGAGAAGACACAAAGAGGACAGTGGCTTCTATGGGAAAAAGTTAAACTCTCCTGGAGGACAAAACTGTCTTTTGGACATGCAAAGACACCCCTTTTCCTGGGTGGGGCAGCTTAGCATTAGAAAGATGTCCAAATCTGTAAATTCACCTGGACTCCACTGCACTTTCAGTTGGAGGGTTTAAGGAATTTGACAGACGTTTCTCAAAATGTACGTGGAAGCAGAAGATGTGTAAACACCAAGTGAGCTTTGAAGAAACGCCCTGCGTCGTGGCAGCTCTCAGAACCCTGCCGCGAGGGGCCCCAGGGCGTGCAGGGGCAGTACCGGCTGGAGGGGTGGCACACAGCTCTGTGGGGACAGAAGGGGACACAGGGACTCTGGTAGGGGGGGAGTAGAAACATAGGACCGTGGATTCCTTTCTGCCCCTCAGAAAAGTGAAAATGCACTCAGGATTTAAGAGGAAAGCGTAGTTTGCTTCAGAGAAAACTGAAGAATAGTTCCTAACCCAGCGTAGCCTCGGGCTGCCCAAGCGAACCCAGAGAGCACAAACCTCAAGACTAAAATGCGTGAACTCGCATACGTGGCAATTAAAGAGTTCTTTTAAACTAGTCCATTGTGACCAGGGTCACTGTCCCTAATAGGAGACGTGGCTTGCCTTTTTCCTTCTGGCTTCCAGAAGTGTAACTTTGCCCACGTCAAACAGTAAAGTATTCGAAACAACTAAAACTGGTGAGCGAACGCAGCTAAAATAAAGCCCTGCAAATCAGTAAGGGAAAGACAGGAAGATTGACAGTTTGCAGGACGGCTAACAAATAAATGAACATTTGCCCAGGCTCGTCAGTCATCAGATAAATGCAAATGAAAGTGATGACTCTTCTTGACAGGGGACATTAGAAACAGGATAAGGTCAACTGGTGGCAGAAGGCTGGGAACCAACCCCCCTGCCCCCCTGCTGCAGGTGGGACACGAGCCTGCAGACTTTCTGGAGAGCTGGCCAGCACTTCTTCCTCAAATAAAATATTTTGTACCTGCGGCCCAGCAGCTTCCCTCCTGAGTAAACACGCCGAAGCATTCCCCCAGAACAACCGGGCGCTGTGTGCTGGCCTGGCCTGGCCTGGGGTGGGGGCAGCTGGGGCCCGGGGCTGTGGTTAGGAGCAGGGGACTAGGTGTTCGCTTCACAAGATGGAGACGTGTGCAAACACAGGGCCCAGTGACGCGAACGCCAGCAGAACGAGGGCCGCAGGACACACTGTATCTAAATTGGAATTACACACCCTCCAGACAGCAGGAGCAGGGCATGCGCATGCACACAGTGATATAAATCAATTACTCCGTAGCAGCTGTCGGGGGGAGGGGAGCAGGGCTGCAGGATGGGGGCCGGAATGGGGGATTCATGGAGAGGAACAGAGCGGCGCCTCTACCCAGGCCCTCCCAGGGCCACGGTGTTTTATGGGCTGAAGGCTGTGACTAGCTTAGTGTCTCCTGCTGCAGAATCCCAGAGCCTGAGTGAAGGCGCGAATCTGTCCCCTCACTGTCCTGCCAGGCCCCTCTGGTGCCTGCTATTTCTAGGAAATGAAATTCTGATTTCATTTGTTGTTTGTTTTTCGAGATCCGCCTGCCTCCCTCTGACCACAGTCCTCCCGCTCACGAGCCCTCGTCCATCTTGTCATCGCAGCCAGTGTGCCTCCTGCCTCAGGCCTCTGCCCCGCCACCCCTGCCTGGCTTGCCCATGGCCTGTCTTGTTTGGAGACCTCCTCTGACCTGACACCTCAGTCAGCCCCTGAGCCCCTGGCTAGCCCAGTCTCTGTGCAGCACGGGTTACGCTGTGGAATGTTCTGGGTCTGTAGGCGGTGACTTATATTGGCTGTCTGCTCTACCCAAGGGAAGGCCTCTCCAGAGTGAGTCTGTCTTCTCCGCAGGGCCTGTGCCAGGTGGTGCCCCACGCCGTCCTGCTGAATGGCCTCATTGATTTGCTGAATGAATGGAGAGGCCAGGTCAGCAACGTGTGCCTCCATGTTCAGAACTCAGTGAGAGTAAGCAGCCCAACAGCGCTGGCCCCTCGGGCCATGGTTTAACTGCCACGCTGGTGACATTTGGGGCGGGATCAGTCATGGGGGGGGGTATTGTCCTTTGCCTTGCAGGATGGTTAGCAGCCTGAATGGCTTCTCTCTAGCAGACACAAGTAATCCCTCCATAGTTGTGACAACCAAAAATGCCGCCACATGTTGCCACACGTCCCCTGGGGGTACCCCCAGGGAGGCCGGCTCCAAGGACTGGAAGGGCCTCTCTACTCCGGCAGGCCCTGGCCTGCAGCCTGCCACATCCAGCACCCACAGCTTCCCTGTTCCATGTGAGCAAGACTCTGGCTCATGCCTGGCCACTAGGAGCACCCTCTCCTCTGGTCAGCAGTGCACTGGAGTTTGGCAGGTACCTCCAGTCCCCAATGTGTGGACTGCCATTTCGGGTGTCAGTGGCTGTGGTGTCTAAATGTTTCACAGCATGGTCACCTGTGGCTTGAACAGATTGGAGGAGGCCTGGAGTGGACAGGACAGATGGAGGAGGCAGCTCTCCTGGGTGTTGGGCCTGGGAGACCATGCTTGAAGATGAGGCAGATTGGCCCTGGAGCAGGCCAGGCTGGGGAAACAAGCGGGTGACTCTCATGCTGCTTTTCCCTCCTTGTGCCTGCCTGTCAGCCTCTGCCGTGCTCCTGGCCAGCTCAGGACCCTATGTGGACTGCCTCGAAGGCCCCTAGGCCCGGGTGTGCCCATTCCCCAACCCCTCTAGTGCACAACTGTAAGCTGGCTCTAGCCCTTCCTGGGGCTGGGCAAGGCCCTTGTTTGCAATTTAAATGTGGCCTCCTTTATGGTGGCTCGGCTTCTCCAGAAACCTCCCTCTCCCCTCCCAGAAGCCTCAGCCAGGAGGAGAAACTGATCTAATGGGCCTTTCTCCCACTAATTGTAGCAATTATCATCAGAGAATGGGGACTCACTGGGGGCCAGCTCCCAAGCATACAGGCCTGTCCCCAGCCAGGGCCAGGTCCGGCTCCTCAGGCTGCTGCTTGGGCCCCCACCAAGGCTCTGGAGGGGCTTCAGAGGTGTATACTGGTCTGGGGGAGAGGCCGAGGCCTGCTGGGTGCTGAGGGCAGTTATGGCAGGTGTGTCTCCAAGCTGCCCGGCCCAGGGGCCACACAAGTAGCCCTGGGCTTTGCAGTGTGACCTTCTCAGTAGAGGACCTTTTTGGATCACAGAGCCACATCAGATGTGGGGGTCTGAGGAGGGCAGGTGGGAGAGACTGCTGGTGCTGTGGCAGGAAGTGGTCTTATAGAGTAGGGAGAAGGTCTCACCCCCCAGGCAGCCCTGTTCCCAGTGGTTTTATAGAGTAGAGAGAAGGCCTCATCCCTAGTTGGTCCCATTCTGCATTCTGCCTCAGTAGCTTCTGACGTCCTCTGGGGACTAAGAGATTATGGTGGGCCTGATGGGAGGAAGCCCAGGCCTCACAAAGGGCATCCCATGTGCTTAGTCACTCAGGTCACAGCTAGCACAGCCAGAGGGGGCCTTGTCCACACAGCATGAACTCTCCCAGCAGTAATCTGTCAGTGGGGATCCTTGCTCTTGTAGATTGTCATTCAACAGACACTGGCCCTTACAGTTGGGGTTTGGTAGGAGAAAGGACCAGCCTGCCTCTGTCAGCCCAGAAGGGCTGACCAGCGCCTGAGGGCTGTAGCACAGAGGTCTCCATTGGGATCCCCCTTAGGGCAGACAGGAGAGGCAGGACAGGGCTGCTGGCCATCAGGGCTCTGAGCTTCAGAGACAGAAAGGAAGAGACCTCCGGACTTGGCAGGACAAAGCCAGAAGGAACAGGCCTTGCTGCTGGCTCTGATGCTGCGGGAGCCACTGGGAAGGTGGTATGGCGTGGGGAGTAGCCCAGTGGAATCCCGACTTTGAAAGGGTCTTTCTCTGCTTAGAGGAGAATGACTTGGAAGGGGATGAGAGGTGTGGCTTTGCCGGCTAGTAGGTGACCACAGCATAGAGCTGTGGCTGTGACAGCAAAATGGGGGTGCTGTTGTGGGGTGACACCAGCCTGGCTTTGGTGATGGTCTAGGTGGGCAGTGAGGAGGCAGGTGCTGGGAATGATCCCGGGGTCTCTGGCTGGAGATGCTGGGTGAACGGGTGACTGATGGGGACCCTGGTTGGAGGAGTAGGGTGTTCGTGGAGTGGGGTGACAGAGGCTGTGGGAGGAGCAAGGGGCAGGTGGCTACAATGTGGGTCCATCTGGTGGTCAGGGACACAGAGGGCACTGTGGGGAGCTGCTTAAGAAACAGGTGAGGAAAGGAGAGCTGCAGGGAGAGGACCTGCAGAGGACCTGCAAGCAAACAAGAGCCCGCGGGGAAGAAGCAAGAACCTGGGGACTGGAGGGGAAGTTGCCTGCCCCCGGGCCACTGTCCCCACAGAGGTTACGCAGAGCCGGTGCTCCTGACCCTCTTGCGGTTGGCAGTGGATGGCCCTGCTGGTATGTGCCTCCTTCCCCGTGACTGCCTGGCCCGCCTTTCCCCAGGACTCGTGGGAGAAGCCCCCTCCCAGATGGTTCTCATTTCTCTCCTCCTTGTACCCCCAGAATCAAGGTGGCACCCGCAGGGAGGAGGCCTTGTCCTTGCTGAGCTGTTTCATAATCTTAGAAGGATGGAAAATCCCCCCAATTTTAAGCAAAGCCAGGCTGGCTGAAAAAACGGCCTTGAATAGACATGAAAAAACAAAGGCCGTGGCCATCAGAGACCGGAGGGGCGGGAGCTTCGGTGGCTGCACAAAGAGCCAAGCCGGTGCTGCTCAGACGGGAGGCCAAGCAGAGGAGGGCAGGGTGGGGGTCCAGCCAGGGCAGCGGCCCTGTGGCAGGAGACAGCCTCTTTGTCGTCCCCCCTTCCTGAGCAGCGGCGCCAGCAGGGCACTGGCTGGGAAGGGGTTAACTGCAGGCTCCTCCACTTGCTAATTTTTAAATGCTGCTGAGCTCCCAGAGCCTCCCTGAAGGCTGAGAGGCCAGAGGCCAGCCAGACTCTGCAGGGCTCCTCCAACCTCCACCCCCAGTGTGGCCAGGAATGTCCCTGCATCTAGAAAGGCTCCCCCTCCCTCCCTCACCCACCGTGTCCCCGAGCCTCTGCCCTCCATCAAGGGCTCAGTGGGCTGTGTTAACATGTGACCGTGACTCCCAGATGAACCTCTGAGGTTGGTTTAAATGCACTGGGACCTGCATATGGCAAAACCTGGGTGGGAATTGTGGCTCAGGTCCCTGCGGCCCTCAGTGGGGGGAGGGGCAGCAGTCTGAGCCAGGAGTGGAGAGGGAGCTCCAGCAGCCTGAGGCCTGGGATCCTGTGGACCCTCCTGCCAGGCCATAACTATCCCAGGGCTTCAGGACATCCTCAACCACCCCCCATGCCTGCATCCACCCTGCCAGGGCCCAAGGTTACTGCTGTCCTCCTCTGGCTCCAGTGGCACCTTCTTTATCATGGATCCGAGATCCCACCGGGCTCAGTGACTATCCCGAAGGTCCTGGGACCTGGCCTCTGGTCTCGCCCCCACCCAGCACCTTGGGATCCCTGTTCCCAGGCTGGTCAGGGTGCAACCACAGTGCTGCTGAGCCTGTTGCCATCGCACCCTCCAGTTTGGGCAGAAAGCACCTGGTGCTGAACAGCCCCATGCAGCAGGAGGCAGCCTAACTTGCACAGGCTAAGAGCAGCTTGGCATGCGGCGCACCAGACATGCAGAACTGAGCCTGGCCTTGCTGCCTTCTCCCTTATGTCTAGAGAAGGGCCATCATTCCTGGTCACACCTTAGCAAAGAGCTCCTGTTGTATTCTCACTCCCACAGAAGCAAGCTGGGTGAGGAGAGGAGAGGCAGGGCTGGTCCTGGGGCCCGCACTTGCCTTCCAGCCCCCATCCGGGCAGAGGTCTCCCCCAAGCAGCGAGGCTCTGAGGCTGGTCGCTTTTGGGGAGAGTAACCCAGGGGGGACAGAGGCTCGAGCACTTAGGAGTCATCCCTGGGGGAGGCTGGACACGTAGCCTGCCTGGGCACCCAGGCCCCTCACCAGCTTCCTGTGCTAGGCCTGGGTCCCTGGCACTGCTTGGTGCAGCACCCAGACTGCTTCTAACCTTCGCCACCAAAGCCCTGTGAGACCGGGAGTTCAGTTCTTCACCTCTGAGAGGCAGGAGGCCCAGTGATGGTGGTGGTGCTGGCTGAGCGGGAGTCACACCTGCCTGGGCCTCTGGGTGTGCCCTGCCCAGCTGGACCTCTGCAGCCTTCTGTGCCTCCGGAGGGAGCTGGCGCTCAGACCTCTGCACATGTGCTTTGTAGGCTGAGGCATGTTTGACATGCCACATTCAGGGCATCTTAACGTCACTCCCTGGAATTCCCGTCCCCAGGTTCCTGTCCCCAGGGCTAGGCACTGCCAGGATTCAGCCCTGAGCTCTTGCTTCTACCTTAGAAACCCCAGTGCCCTGTCTTGTCCATGCCTTGGTTCATTAGGATGGGCCAGGTACCCTCAGAGATCCTTGTGGACCTGGACTGGGGTGCCACTGCTGGCCACTAGGCAGACACACATGAGATACCCTGTCCAGAGTCCCTTCTGCCACTCTGTGGGTAGGGCAGGGGGTACTTGCTCCAGAAGGGATGATGGGGTGTAGGTTTGTAGGCTGAGACCCCTGATTCTGAGCTAAAGACGGGGCTGAAGCTGTGTACTTCCCACCCTTGGCCAGGGTTTGCCAGTGGGGACCTGTGTCTGGTACAGCAGCGTGCTGTGCAGCCCCAAGCTAGGCCTGAGGCCACGTACGCGTCCAGGTCTCCTGATCAGCCTGGTGCCTTCACTCTGCTGGTAAGCCCAGGTGAGCACGCTCCTCCCCCAGCCTCGAGCCAGTGGGACTGACCAACCAGCGCAGAAGTGTGTGTGGGGCCAGGGCTCAGGGACTGGCCTTCAGGGCCAGCAGCAGTGCTTGGTGGGGGATGTTTACTCCATGCTCCCAGGGCCTGAGGCTGGAACAGGCTCAGGATAGGATGAGTGGACATAGCTGTGTTCTTGGGAAGGCATAGAAAACTCTGGAAGTGAAGGGACAAAACAGGCCCACACCTGGCCATCCACACCACCCTGCTTCATGTAGGGGAAAACCCTCAGGAGCCCTACTCTTAAGTCTCTGGGTGCTGGTCAGGGGAGGTTGAGGTCTGAGGCCTGTGACTTGAGGCTCACCTCCTGTCCTGCTCCTGCCCAGGCAGGCCTAGCTGAGGGCCCTTCCCAGTGTCAGGTAGCCACCAGCTCCTAGCAAGCTCCCCTCAGCTGTAGGGCCACAGTCAAGGGGTGGTCATTGTCTTCTGCTCAGAAGCCACCCAAGAAACACAGACGAGGCAGATCCATCGCATTCCTAGCACCTAGCAGTGGGGCTGGAGGAAGGGAAGGGTAGTTCAGCAAGGAAGATCTGGAACGTTGGCCGCCAAAGAAGTGCAAAGGAGAGGGGTTCTGGTGAGGTCGAGCAATCAGCAAGGGTGGGGATGGACACCCCGCCACTGGAACTTGTGTTGCAGGGCAGCAAGCCCTGGGCCTCAGAATGTACTGCACTGCCCCAGGAGGGAGACTGCAGAGACCGCCACATCAGCTCCCCTTGTTAAGGGACAGTCCTACTGGAGAAGGACCAGTAGGGTCAGTAACAGACAGTGCCTATCTCCTGGCACTCATCTTCCTCAGCCCCTCCTGGGTCGTTTCCTTCAAGGGACGCTCTCCCCGAAAGAGCTGGCATGATGGTCGCAGTGGCTGTGCGACTCCTGAGTCATTGCAACTGCCTTGATGGGACAAGGTTAGCCGAAGCCTACTGAGGAAGGATGGCCACTTGGAGGTGCTTCTAACCGCAGAGAAAGCCGGTGCTCCAACTCTGTCACCCAGGGGACTGTCCCAGAGAGTGCCCTTAACCATCTTGTCTATGTGGCTCGGAGAAGGGAAGCAGCATAAATATGGGCAGGGGGAAGGAGCTGGTAAGGCCTGCCTGCAAGCTGGAGGCCAGCATAGGGGTATGGAGCAAGAGCCACCAGCCCTGGTGGCCTCAACCACTGTCCATGAACGAGGCGGGCCCAGGGCCCAGGCCAGGCTTCCAAACCAGGGGTCTGGAGAGTGAGGGTGTTCTGCAAAACGGAAACAGCCAGGCAGGGCAGGTTTGGAGGGAGCTGGCATTTCAAGTGGGACCCGTGTGCTGGCAGTGGTAAGGCTGTGTCTGCCTCAGTCTCCCTCCATGTCCTGAGTCTCCACTGAACCAAGCCTGTGCTTTAACTAGTCGTGTTCTGAGAGGAGCACTCACTCATGGCCTTGCAGGTGACCCCTGATTTCGCAATTACCCCTTCTTGAGGAAGGTGTGGCGTGGCCATTGGGCCACAGGCCAGAGCCCCAGGAACCAGCCTTTGCACAAAGCCTTGGCCTCATGTTTGCCAGGGAAAACTGGCCTTTTGTGTCAGCATGCTGTTGTCCATGCTCGGGTGACAGCTTGGAGGGCTGGGGACCCTTGTTCTGTCCCCAGGCGTCCTCAGCTCCAGCCCATTGTGCTGTGCGCATGCCCTACGTGGGAACCTGTGGTCAGGCATAGCACTTTTCTAAATAGGCGTCCCCACATCTCTGTCGTTTGCTGTGTATCTATCCTTGGAGTGATGTCTGCAGACCCCAGGAAGGACTTGGCTGCAAGACCCTCACCACTGAGCAGCGGGAGAAGCCCACCTCCCCTGCTTGGGTCGCCTTTTCCAGGGAGGGTATGTCAACACAGTGAGGTGGCCCTGCCACAACGCACAGGTGCCACCATTTTGTCTGGGAACCTCTGTTGTCTCCAAGCTTTGTGAAAACTAGAGGATTCCTTCCATGCAGGGCCCTAGGAGAAAGCCCAGAATCTCTGTGCTTCTGCATTTCCCTACAATTGTAGAGTGGCCATAGAGGCCGTGGGCTGCACTAGAGAGACCCATGAGACACCTAGGGAACTTTGGCCCTGGCTGACGTGGACAGAAGAATGGACACATGGCCTAGGCCAGTGGGCACTCCAAGCCCTGCCTTGGCCACATGAGCCCAGAAGAGCCTTGGAGGGTGCCGGGCTGGTCCTAGCCCCGAGTGACCTGTCACAAGCCCTGCTGGCTTGTTTGTCAAGGTGTTTCTTCATGGAACATTCACCGAGGGGCCTCAGTGGGCTCCACGTGGATTAAGCCCCAGATAAAGCACCGGATAGAGATGGCATCCGCCCTCCTGGACTGAGGGTGTGGCCACAGAGAGTTACACATTAAGTCTGGGAGGTGAGGCGTGAGGTCCTCTGCAGAGCCCCATGGAATGGGTGTCTCAGTGAGGCTGCAGGTAAGGTAGCCCTGGCCTGGACCGCACGAGGGGTCAGCAGGGCGCTCAGCATGTTTGCAGAGGACACTGTGAGAGTATTTGGGGGTGGGTGCATCCTGGGCAGACCCACTCCTGCCTGGCCTTGGGACCCCGGGCCCTAACTTAATCCCTCGTGTCTTGGGCCGGTTATCTCCAGAGCAAAAGTGATAGTGTCTCAGTTGAAGGCCGCGGTGGAGATTGGGGTGTTCTATAAGGGGCCAGCAAAGAGCAGGGACAGCCTGGCCTCCTTCAGGCCCCAGGTGCTCCCTCCTCACCTGCATCTTACATCCGGACACCTGGGGAGCATGGCCACAGCAGCTCAGAGCCCAGGTACTGCCTCTGCCCTGCTCCCTGTCCTTGGCATGTGGTACCTGTGCCTGGAGGACACATAGACACGTGTGGGGAGTGCCGTGGCTAGACGCCTGATCTGTGAACTTTCTAGATCTCTTCAGCTGCAAGAGCCTGGATCCCTTACCTCTCAGCAGTACTTAGCAGGCACCAGCTAGGGGTAGCACACAGGAGGTCTGCACCACAGCTCCTTGTGTGCATATGTGCAGGGGCTCGGCTAGAAACCCCCAGGAAAGGCACGTTGCTCTGTAAAGGGCTGGGCCCTGTGAATCAGTGAGATGAGCATTTAAAAAGTCCAAAGAGTATGAAGAGGTGGCTCACAAAAGAAAAATGAAATGCTTTTTATCTCTTGTAAAGATAAAAACCTCACTTACAGTAAAAGAAGTATAATTTCATCTGTCCGGTTAGTGACGATAACTGCCAGGACCCCACACTAGGTGAGCTAGGTCAGCAGCAGGTGTGTGCCGTGCTCCTGCCATGGACGTGCACAACCTTAAACATGTCCCACCAAGACTTGCTGGAAATGGGAGGGGGGATCTCTTATAGCGAATCCACTAAGATGGAAACTAAAATGTTATGATTGCAGCTGACTTCCTTGAAAACTAATAGTTATGAAAAAGTTATTATGTCCCATGTTAAATAACAGTAACTACCATTACAAATGTGTGCTCGTTTTAGGGCACTGGAGCCGGATTGGGAGGGATTCTGTTGGTGGCAGAGCCTCCTACCCCGTAGGGGCCTCGCGCTTCTCAGAGGTATGGTGGGGCTGCTGGCTTCTGCAGGGGAGGGGCCACCCGCTCCTGCAGCCCTCATTGGCCCTGGGCCGCGGTTTCCTTTCAACTGGTGACTGCCTGGCTCTGTGAATTGCCATTGGAGAAAAGCTCACAGCCACTGTCCTAGCCTGATGAATTCTCCTTTATGAGCGATTCTCTCCTGTGCGCCCCATTGTCTCTGTGGACAAGGGCAGCCGGAAAGAGTCAGCTCGACAGAGATGCTAGCAGAGACATGGGAAGGGACAAACAGTGTCGTGGGGAGGGAGCTAATTTCATAAGTGGTCGGTTCATCAGTGAATGTATCTGAATGGTTGGTGGCTATTTTCGGCTGCCCTATACATCCATCAATAGGGGACTTGTTCCATAAATCACGGCACAATGGGGCTCTGCAGCTGTTAATAAAAGGAGATTTGCTCGATGTCGTAATATAGACCCCTCTCCAGAACATACCAGCATCTTCCCTTTTCAATGGTGCACACTGGTGCTCAGAGCTTGCCAAGATGGGAGGGGGTTCTCCAGCCAGATCTGAAGGGTTGCTCTGCAGTGTGGCCCTGCAGAGGTGGCCCCGTGCAACACGCCAGTCTCTTCGAGCACTGGGGTTGCTTTGCCCCACTAACCATCACTCCCTGGCCACCTCCTGTCTGGCCACAGTTGCCAGAGCTGCCTTTGAAATGCTGGAGGCTCTCAAGATCTGCTATCTGGAGCCTGTCGAGCACCACTCCTTGAAAGGGTGGCTGTTTGACACCCAGTGGGATGTTCCTGAGCCCACCTAGAACCCTCCACCCACTGCCACTGCATGCCTTTGCCAGGCCCTGCAAGCCCGAGCGTTCTCTGGAAACTGCTGCCTCCAAGCGATCCAGCGCACAACCTGAGCAGAACAGTGGACACATCCTGTCTAGGAGGGGCCCAGCCCCGAGAAGGCAGCTCTTCAGCTGCAGCCCCGAGAGTCTGTGCACACGCACGTACGGGTCATGGAGGAAAGAAAGCCACCATCAGCTGTGTGTTGCCACTGGTTTAGGCGTGCCTGAGTGTTTCGTTCACACGAAAGCCCTCTGAGAAGAGCAGCGGAAGCTGTTGGCGGCGTAGCACAAGTGGGGAGACCTGAGGATCGGGGTTCTGGGCAGCGTCCTCTTTCCACTGTCCTCCCCCTTGTGCTGCTTCTGGCTCTGTGCACCCGTCCCGTTAGTCTCTTTAGCACAACGCTGTCACACTAAGAATGGCCTTCCCCAAGCTCAGCAGTCCTCCTGCCCGGCGTGGGTGGACGGTGGCAGTACCGGCCCTGCGTGCTGCTTGGATGGCTTGCTGAGCAGCCACTCCCCAGGCGTGGCGCTGCGGGTCTCTGGTCCTTATCACTGTGCAGCAGGGGCTGCTGCAGCACAAAGAGGTTTTTGAAAGGAAAGAGAGAGCCACAGTCGGGGCAGGGAGCCCAGCCCCCATTGAGGGTTGTCCTGCACCCCATCTGAAAGCCGGGGTCTCCTGGGAGCTATGACTGCCTCGCAGGTCCTCTTGTCCTTACAGAATTCCTAGTGGAGTGATTTTGAAAGAAACGAATGAGTACAGCATGTCCTGCCTGCTGTGTCTCATTAAATATTTAAGTTTTTATGTAACTTTTTTCCATTTTCAGGTAATCTTTGATTTTGATGAATGCAAAATGACCCACAAACACTTCATACATTTTCAACCTATCTGCCTAATGTCTGTATTAATTTAACTGTTTTCTAATGCATATCCACATTTTAAACTCATTTCTTTTCAGCCATAACTTAGATCCCATTCCACGTTCATGCTTTTCGTTGCCAAAACCCTGCTTTGGGGGAGGGGGCCGGTTGTTTGCACCTCAGCAGTGCGGCGGGAGCGGCTTGGCCCTGGCTGTTGCGGGTAAGTGACCTGAGAGGGGCCCAGCTCTCCCCACCCGCCCTACCCCGGTGCAGGAGAAGAGGCACGGGCCCACGCCAGACCTGCCCAATCAGTACGTGTCCACACTCAGCTGCTGTAGGGGCTCTCCCCCTGGCTCCCTGTGCCCCACCTGGGCTCTGGCAGAGAGCTGGGTGGGAAGAAGCCGGCTGAGTGCCCACCACTGTAAGAGGAAAGGAAGAGAAACAGCTCCAGGCAGCCCAGAGGCGAGGCCTGGAAGGGGTCTGCAGCTGGAGCCACACAAAGGACCCTTCAGGCCCTGCAGCCAAGGTGCCCAGCAAGCGCTTTTTTTTTTTTTTTAAAGCAGCTATTAGGGTGACAAGCCTTACCAAAGGCCAGCAGTTGGCGCGGGTTTCCAGGAAGCTGGTCTGGCAGTGACTGGGATCGGAGTGACTTTAACAGTGCAGTTCAGAAGCAAGGAATCATCAGGAAGGGTTTAAGGTTCAACAGGCTTTTTGAATTACTTCGCGAAATGTTCTGGTTTTCCGAGCCAAAGGCGCGCTTCGCCGAGACTGCTTTAACCCGGGCTGTTTCAAAGGCAGCACCACCGCACCTTTCTCATTCCTTCACTAGAGGTGTTTGTCTAAGTCCTGGGACTGGCTTCACAAGTGCCACCCAGTGTCCAGGAACACTGGGGCCATCTTACCATCTCTGCAAATAACCCTCAGCACGCGCCTCTCCCCCGCTGGTCCCCGCTGTGTGCACACCTTCCCCGAGCAGGAAGCTGCTCTTTGCCAAGAGCGAATGGAATTTAGGTTTCTAGAGGTGTCCTTGGCCCCCAGCTCCACTGTACAAGGAAGAAAGGCCCTAGTGTGTGTGCCGGGGGCTGGGAGAGGGGGCCTCCGTCTCTGCTCAGGTCTCTTTGGGCTCCAAGAAAAGCCCACAACTGGCGGTGCTCTCCCCAGCCACACCCAGCCTCAGTGACAGTCTTTCCTTTCCTGAGCCCACCCTGGGTGGCCCAGCAACCCTGCTCCCACACCTCCCTCCACACTGGCAGGAGGCCTTGCCTAGGCACCCCTGGGACAGCCAGCAGTAGATGTGAGAGGCTTGTAATCCAGGCGCAGGGCAGCTGGAAAGCTGGGAGGGTCTCACAAGGCAGGACACCCCCATGGGACAAGATGTAGTTCCTCCCTGTCCACCGCCTGAGGCTGAGCTTCCGTGCCTTCCCATGCCTGCTTCCAGGAAGTCCCTCTCCAGAGCCATCCTTCACTCGCCTGGCATGCTGAGGGGATCTTGGGACTGAAGGGCTTGCTGGAAGGGCCCACGTGGCCCTTCCCTGCCAGAAGTTCCCAAGGTGCCAGCAGGAAGGACTGTAGCCCCCTCCCCCATCCAACCCAGTGTTCCCAGCCCCGAGGTCTGGCATCCCTGGGAGTTAAACATTTACAGGGAAAGCCTGACATGGATGAGGTAAATGAGCCAGGGCAGCAGGGTGGCAGTATGAGGTGGACAGTCTGGTCATGCTTACTTCTCTTGGGCCAGGTCACTAGGCCTTGCACCTTGAGGCCAGGTAGGGGAGAGGTGGAGAGAGTGAGCCTCCTGCCAGCTGTCAGGATGCTGGGGGGGGCGGCAAGTTAGAACCTCCAGGGCCTGGTGCCAGGCAGAGGGTCAGCTAAACAAAGACCAAGCTCTTCACCTTGTTCCTTTGTTTCCTAATAAGACTGCTTTCATATGCTGTGGCCTCCTGTAGTCTGGGTAACTTCTGCTGAGTTTACCCTCCAGGAAAAGGATGAGGGGTTGCAGCCTGGGCCTTGACATCTCACCTGGTCCCAGCGTCCACAGGAACCTGAGTATGTTTAGTCACAGTTGGGTTTCTGGTCCTGGCTTTGGGGTACGTTCTGATGGAGCTTGGGTCAGGAGTGGTAGTATCCCCTGGGGTCTCCTGTCTGTACCATAAAGTGCTATCAGGGCCTGAGGAGCCACCTTAACTGTGTCTGGCCAGCCCAGACCCCATCCTCGAGTGCTCCTGTCATGCCTCAACTCTTCCATGCGGGGTGTGCAGCCGACTCAGCTGAGGTCTCTATTCCTCACTGGGGAGGCCCAGAAGTGCCACTCGCTGCTCATCTAGAAGGTGGTTGGCCAGGGTGCAGAGCTTAGGGAAGGGGCCCAGGCAGCTGTGCAGAGGGGACTTAGAGCCTGGGAGAGTGAGACCTGAGACAGCAAGGGGGGGGTGGGACTCCTGAGCTGGTCCCCAGGCAGGATCCTCCTGTCTCTGGGCTTGGGCCCCCACTCCCCTGTCCTCCATCTCCTGATTATCATAGTGGCATTCTGACAAAACCTAGGCCATGTGGTCTGATAGGGCCACTTGCCAGTGCAGGACAGGTGAAAGGCTGAGGAAGGAGGGCCTGGCAGCCTTTAGGCATGGCTGTGCAGTGTGGGAGTCCCAGGGAAGAGCAGGTCAAGTGAAGCCCCTGGGGCAGACTGCACCCCAGCGCAGTCACGTAGGCACCCTGGACCAAGCCTCACTCCACTGAAGGCCCTGTGCCCTGCAGCTCCTGCACCTGCTCCTGCCACTTGCCATTCCAGGCCCCTTGAGCTTCTACCTGGAGGCCACATACCCTGTTTGTGGGATTCATGGGATATTTCAAAAGAAAAGCAGAAAAAAAAACATTCAGGTATTCCAGACTGGAAGGGATTTGATCAGCAAACCTGAACATGACCATCAAGTAGCCAGTGAGAAACAAGCCCACCTCTGAAAGATGCAAGAGGGGTGAAAGGGAAGAAAGATCTCCTTGGGGCCGAGGACAGCTGATGGATCAGGAAGACACTGGACCCCAGAGAGACCAGGCCAGGGCAGGAGACAAGCCTGGAATGCATACGAAGACTCAATCTGACCTTTGTCCTACTCTTTCTTTCCTGGATACAGAGGCCAGCTGCCCAAGGAGGGACAGAGGGCCAAGAGTTAGCTAGCTTTTGGGGGGCTACCCACCTTGCTAGGCCTAGTGAGACTGCGGATCCTTTGGGGAGAACCCTGATGGAGAATGAGCGTGCTCTCCCATCAGCTCTGCCTACCACACTACCTCCTAGCTGCCCTTCATTGCCTCGCAGAGTCACTGCAGCCTGCCTCAGTTTCCCCAGTGGGGCATCACAGACCACTGATGGTAGACTTATACTTTGGAGCAATGCAGTCTGATCTTGTTGAGGGCTCAGTGCCAAAGTCTAAGAAAACAGAGTGAAAGGTCACCCGTAGAAACCCCTTGAATTGGCCCCCAAATGATCCTCCTGTTGGTGTCTCTGCACACCCCATGCCCGCTGGGTAGACGAGGCAGTGTATGACCATGTGGGGCCCCTGCACCTCTTGTGCTGTCTTCACAGGGGTTCGCTGGGGCTGCAGTCACGTGTGCAGATGGCGGGGCCGAGGTGAGGAGCCCGGCTGCTGCACTGAGGCCTTCACTCGCCCCATCTCCACCTTTTGGTTTTCTTTCACCTCCTGCCTTCTAAGATGGCGCCAACCTGACTTGACACATTGGTTACACCTCCTCTGCTGGGTAGTCATCACCATGGACATGCTAGGACACCTGCTTTGTCCCTGGTGGGTTCATGAGTCTCGGCATGGATGCCTGGCAGGCAGTCCTTGGCTACCACAAGAACCCACACAACTGCCTCCTGGGAGGACGGGTCAGCTTTGCTCCTTGGCTTCCTGGCCTGGTGGTGCCAGGTCTGTGGTGTGCCTAAGGCTGAACCACAGAATCCTCAAGGCAGGAGGCCACAGAATGCCAAATGACCAATGTCCAGGCCATCTTGCCCAGTGGGTCAGTCAGGATCCCAGGCGTCACTCCGCCTGCCACCCTTAGCACTCTAGACAGGTCCCACCACACAGACCCAGAGAACCTGGAACCACCCACTGGGGCTCTTTTGCTTGCCAGGGTGTGGGCTGTGTGTCAGCCGGGTGCAGCACCCCTATCAACCCCAGCATCAGAGAGGCACTCAGTAGGTGCTCAGTTAATGCCACTGGGATTGAAACCTGTTCTAAGTACCTGAAGCCACAAGTCCGGGAATATTTCTGCTGCGTTTGGGATTCACTCTGTTGCTACTGTGGCCCCAGCACCTGGCACATGCAGGGCTAAGGGAAAGCTGGAGGCAGACCCCTCCTGCGCCTCATTTTGCCTGAAGGTGGGAGTCAGAATTGGCAGGTGTGACCAACTATAATGAGGAAAGTGACACAAGCACACTGGATCCCCTGATGTGACCACCATGGGGCACAGGAGGCCTCCGACCTCACCCTGAACCCCTCCTCAGAGCACAGCATGGATGCCAGGCTCCTGCCTGTGCTGCCACAGGAACCAAACAGCTTGTGGTCCCCTTTCCCAGCTACTGAAGGCTTTGCCTCAGTCCCCCGGCTCCTTTCTCTGGGGCCTGGGACTCTCGGGCCTCTATGCACACCTCGCTGAAGATGGTACCTGATAGCCTGGCCCTGTTTGTAACCCCTGGATACTCAAAACCTGGAAGTTCTAAAGTTCCTGGGCCTTGAAGGAATGTCACCATGGGGTTTGCCCTCACAGTGGGACGTGTTGGTCTAGACACTGGATCCCATCTGTGCGCCATTCCGCATGCGTACAGAGCAAACTGCAGCTCCCAGAGGCTCGACGACTGCCCAGGCTTCCAGGGGCTCCTACCAGACGTCCCTAGGCCTGGTGACCACACAGCACACCAGACTGTCCAGGGCCATTGCACTGCACACTCCAGAGCACAGAAAACGGGAAGATGACCAGTGGGGGGAGGGCACATGGGCCCAAGGCTGAGCTGCCCCAGGATGCAGAGTGCCTACCTGCAGGTCCACTGCTTCTCTAGAAGAGGGTTTCCATGGACACTGGTGTGCGCACGGCGAGGCAGAAAATGTCTAGGAAGACGGCCATGCTGGTCAGGACAAAGGAGAACCAGCCCGAGCCTGCATGCCCAGAGGCCTGCATGGCCACAGAGAGCAGCTCAGATCTGACCAGTGGAACCGAGTCAGGTCCAGAATCAACCCCAGGTCAGCCATGCTGGTTTACAGCCATGCTGGTCACAAGAAGCAGGCAGGGCATGGGCTTTCCAACAAGGCGCTGAGTCAGACTGGATCCAAGTGAGAAAGAAGCGAGCCTTGACCTCTGCCTCACACCGCTAGGAAAATCCACTCCAGATGGACTGCAGAGCTGCATGTGAAAGGTGAGCTGATAAAGCTTGAGAATGTTCCAGAATATCTTTATGACCTTGGAGCAGTCAGAGTTTCTTAAGCAGGACATAAACAGCACTATCCAGAGAGGAAATGTCTGATTAACTGGAGCACATTAAAATTAAGACCTTCTGTTCATCAAAAGATGCCATCAGGAGAGGGGTCGAGGCAGCCTGCAGAGGGAGGTAGGGCTTGCAGTCCACACCGGCTCCTACCCAAAGTTCCCGGAGGCATGAAGAGAAGACATCCCACCAAGACGGGCAGGAGGGGTGAGCATTTTATAAAGGGTGATGCACGTGGTCAGGTCAAACCACCACAAAGTCCCTACCCAGTACCAGGAGACACCACCAGCACAGCTAAAGAAGACATGGTGACAGGAGCCCAGTACTGGTGAGGATGTGGAGCACCTGGAGCCCCCAGGGATGCCTGTGGGAGCAAATGCTTTGGGGTGCCATTTGACATTATTTCCTAAAAGTAAACATGGCCACTAGGGTTGTGGGTGTACACTCAGCAGAGACCCAGCCAGCCGTCCATCAAAAGCATGCTCGGTTTTCTTAGCTGCCCCATGCTGGGAACGGTCCAGTGACCATGGACAGTAGAATGAATAATACATTAGGCCAAGCACATGGCCAAGCGGCAGAGTCAGGGAGCCTGGGGAACAGGGAAGAGGCTCACAGCCCTAACCCCAGGGAAGGCCACCAGATGCAAACCTTTATAAAGGTGGGCGGAGCTGGCTGCTGGGAGCCAGGCTTATGTCAGTGATAGCTAGTGCCCCGGTGCCTCTCTTGAATGCTGTGCACACGCGCCCCGGGTGGGGAAAGAGCAGGGAGCTCACCCTTGATACTGTGCCCCTTACCCTTGATCTGAAACTGAGGGATGGTGCCCCCTACAAGGACAGTCCTCTCTGACCTAACCAGAGAGCCAGACAGACCAGTCCTGCAGAGGTACTCGCCTTGCTGCCTGCCCGTTCCCTCACTTGATAACCTGACCAGGCACGTTGGAGCCCCATCCTGCGTTAGCCTCACCTTCTAGTTCTAGAGGACACGTAGGGGAAGGTCTAGGACCCTCCCGCAGCCATAGTGGAGTGAAGTCACTTTGTCCCCTGGCCACCTCTGTGGAGTACATGTTCTCTCCCATACAGCCTGCCTGGCCAAGGACCTGAGCAGCGTCACGGCACAGAGGCCCCATGGCAAGGGCTGCACCCATTTGAGGTTTAAGAGGCCTCACTACCTTTCTGTGTAGGCAGTGTGGCCCCCTCCTCATGGGCACAGATGGAGGGAGGGAAGGTTGGGAAGGACAGGGGGCCTCTGAGGCTGCCCGCAGCTGGGCCGGTGCAGGCCAGGAGCCAGATGGAGGGCATCCGATTCCCATCCCGACTCTTTCCCACTGAGCCTCTCTGCCTTGCTTTTAATTTAATTAGGAAGAACCCCCCATCCCCGCCTCCCTGTGCATTTCAGAGACGGGTTTGAGCCTGGCTGGGGCCCTGTGGGATTCGGGCGGGGATCCTGTGACTCATTCGGTCCTGCACAGCCCCCTCCCCGCGAACTCCCACGGGGCTTCCTTGGCACCTTGCATATATAGAGGTGGTCTGGAGCTTCACAGAAGACAGGACACGGGTCCAAAAAGACAAACTGGGCTTCTCTGCTCTTAGCAAGCCTCCTCCTTGTCCCCCTGAACACTGGACCGACAGCCTCCCAGGCCTTTCCCGCTCATGTTGAGGAACCCAGCGAGGTGCGCTAGAGCCCGCTGAGGTACTGCACGGGGCCCCCATGTCTCCAGAGTGTCCCAGGTGAAGCTGGGCCTCTCCTAAGAGCAAACTCCTGGGTCTGTGCCATAGGGTTCAGTGCCAGCCTGGTGACATTTGCCCCTGTTTCCAGAAGGCATGGCTGGCCCCAGCCTTGCTGACAGACACAGAATTCAGGAGACATTAGTACTGATGTGGACAAAAGCCAGGCCACAGCGGCCTCGCTGGAAAAGAGAGGCTTGAACGTCTTGGCCTGAGATTCTGCAGGGTCCAGGAGAAAGTTGAAGACATGGAAATTCTAATTAGTGCACACAGGGCTGGTTTTGCTCAAGGATTTTCGAAGCTGTCATGTCGCAAGAGGCCAGGCAAGCACATGATCGCCAGGGTTTGCTCATGGTCACCTGGTGCCATCTCTGTCTGCAGTGTCCCAGCCCACACTCGCTGTCCCCTGCCTTCTGTCCACCCTTTTGCCCAGCCTCTGGGCCCTGGCTGCCCCCATCTCAGTGGACATGGTGTCCCTCAAATGTCCCGCATGGTGGGGGTAGGTCTAGTGAACATGGGCTGAGACTTGCTTGTTCAAGTGGCCAGGACAGGTGAGATGGGGAACGTCAGGGAGTAAATATTGTCCAAGGGCCTGTTGGGGAGACCAATCAGGGCAGACATGGGTGGCTGGGCTAGCAGCAGCCTGAGCTATTAGGTACCAGGTGCAGCTGATGGGGTTCTAGGCTAGTCCTAGGTGGCTAATGAGCCGGGGAGACTCTAGAAGTGGTGAAGAGAAGCCACCCAGGCCACCCCTGCACAGGGCCCCCCATGCCCTCAGGCCCCATGTCCCAGCAATGGGAGCTCCAGTCCTGGGGCTCATCTGCTTGGAATCTGGGGTGGAGAAGATAGGGAGGCCAAGATGGTGCATACCTGGCTCCCTACTGGCCCCCAGCGAAGGGTTCAGGGAGCTGGCACTGAGGACCCCAAGAGGCAGAGAAGGGTGTGGATGCCCAGCCTGAGTGGCCGGTGGACGCCCAAGGCAGGCCTCACCCAATAGACTGCAGTGCAAGTGGCATTCTGACAGTAGCAACTGAGCCCCAGGGGCATTCCAGGCGGTGGGACATGGTGTGCAAAGCACGGGAACACACCCAGGAGTGGCAGTGTCCCTTGGGGCAGAGGTCAGCAGGTAGGACAGGATCTTGGGGATATTCAGGGTCTCTTACCCTAGTGGAGGCCCCAACATGCTGCCCACAAAGGCCACCAGTCTATCTCAAGTGCACGTGCCCTGCAGAAGCCCAAAGCAAAGCTTAGGGTGCAGGACCAGGGAGCCTGGGGCTGCAGCCCAGGCTACGTGACCAATTGCTGAGGTTGGTGCAGCTGATCTATCTCCCCAGCAGACTGCGCCCCCACCCTGCTCACTGACGACGCCCTGCTTTTCACCAGATCTGTGAGCCCCCAAAGCATACTGGCCAGCAGGCCCCGGAAAGAAGCTTCGCCCAGCCCCAGGGACCTTCCTGTAATCAAGGCTGCAGTGACCTCACCTCCCTGGGGCCCCACAGGGCGGGAGAGCTGGAGATGGAAACAAAATGTGTCTTTATTTATGCTTTTAATTTGAATTCTGGAACTGGCCCAGCATGGTAATACACTTAACATCAGTAAAATGTTGAAGAAAAATGGATCTGTTTTTCGGCAACCACCTCCCACCCACTCTGCCCCCCGCCAGAGCCCATACACGTTCCTGTCCTTTGCACACACCCTGGGACTGGTGTCTCCCCAACCTGCGCACGTCCATGGGGCAGCTGCCCACAACTCAGTGCATCCCCAGGCATCTGGAGCTAGTTTAAGTACAGGCGTGTCACCAGGAGTCAACACTGCAGTGGCCTACCTGCCTCTAGGAAGGGGTGGGGTTTCAGCCAGGCACATATCACTGGTGTCCCAGGACTAGGATACTTTACTGTGCCTATGCCCTGGCTCTCCCAGGGGTGGCACCTGACTCCTGAGGATGCAGGGGCCCAGATTCCTTGACATCTCATCCCTGACTGACTAGATCACAGCCCTTGGTTGAGACATGTCCTCCCCTCGTGGAGCCTCCACCTTGGGTCTCATCCCAGCAATGGCTGGGTCCTCTCCCACCTTCCCAGGCCAGCTCACATGCAGCTGCTCCTGTTGGAAGGGACTGCTCTGGGAAGGCCTTGGCAGGTTCCAGTGCAGAGACCTGACTGGGTGAGGCCTGAGGTCTCGGCCTTGCCTGGGCCCAGCTGTGCTGGAGCAAGAACAGCTCCCACCTCCCCCAGGATGTGGAGAGAAGGGCTGTAGCAGCTTGTCCACTGCAGACCAGGGCCGCTGAGGTCTCTCGGGCTCTGCTGCCTCAGAGGAGAGACCAGGAGTGGTTTGGTGCCCGAGACTGTGAAGCCACACTGGCCTGAGGTTGCCCCTGAGCTAATGCCAGCTTGGGCAGCTTCTCCTCCAGAAGGGTAACTACAGGGCAGTTGCAGCCTCAGCTGTGGGCCATGTGGGGCCCCAGTGGCTCACCATCTACCCCTGGGCCCCTTTGCAGGGGCTG
Organism: Aplodontia rufa; assembly: GCA_004027875.1. Taxonomy (NCBI): domain Eukaryota; kingdom Metazoa; phylum Chordata; class Mammalia; order Rodentia; family Aplodontiidae; genus Aplodontia; species Aplodontia rufa. The sequence continues at coordinate 5,923 of PVKS010021511.1, read as the reverse complement.
ACAAGACCTGATAGTCCAGTTGAATGGATGGTGGGTGACAGACTTGCACATCTGGAGACTGGTCCATAGCCAGGAGAACAAAGGGGAATGGGCTTCAACAGGTGGTGAATGATCAGGACAAGAAGGGACAGGCTGAGTGGCCCTGTGAGGTCTAGGTGGCATCTGGGAGCAGTTGGGGCTGCTACTCCAGAGGCGACTCTGACATCCACATCTCGCACACATGGCTGCCGAACTCCAGTATCCACTGTGGCCTAGACTGCAGCCTTGACCATAGACACATGCCCTCCTGCCTTCCCATGCCATCTGCCCTGCCCGCCTGTCTGCTGGCCCCTCTGCCCTCACCTCTGCTCCTGCCCGTGCCCAGCTGGCCTGTCAGGCTATCTCAGGAGAGGCAGTCACCCTTCTTCCCGGTGACCTGCTGTCTCCCTCCAAGCTCACAAACTCTTTACACACCCTGCTGACCATGTGGTGCGCCCACCCTCCCTGTGAGCCTGGGTGGCCTGGGAACATGGTGCGCAGGCCCATGATCACACTTCAAAATAGCTGTCCTTCCCTGGAGTGGCCCATCTTGGCTGGCTGACACCGCTAGTGCTCTGGTCACATGAGTGGTCCCAGCACTGGCTCCTAGTTTACTCAGTCACCTGCCAGGCTAAGTCCATACCTGGCTGTCAGCAAAAGCAGGAGGCCCAGGGCCTCACTGTGACAAAGGTACACATGGTACCTTCTGACCCCCAGGCCCCAGGAAGAGATGCCCCTTTAGTGCAAGGCCAGCAGAGCAAAGAGAAGCCCAGTAAGCCCCTCAGGAGGGCTGAGGACATGGCTCTCCCGTCCTGACACTGACACTTCCAGAGGGGAGTTCCCAGCGGGCAGTGGCCACAACAGGCCCCGCTGACCCCACCACATGGCCATCATCACTGGGCACCCTGCTTGGCAGCGGCGAGTCCCACGTCGCAGGGGAATCACAGCTGGGCTGGGCACCAGGAATGGGCCTGGTGAAGCTGTGATGCGGGGGATGGTGGCACGTGTCCCAGGCCAGCTGTGGCTCTGGGGACAGCCAACTGGAAGGTGTGGAAAATCAGCCATTTCCTCCACCTCAAGCAGTCCCTGAGAACAGTGGTGGCAACTGGCAGACAGTGTGTGGCAAATGCCCCATGGCTTTAGCCAGGGTTCCATGGGAGTAGGGAAGGGTGGGGGAGAGGAGAAGCATTTTCTCAGATGCTTAGGGCATGGAAACAAGCGGGAAATGGTCAGCCTGGTTTTCCACAAGTCACAAGGAGAGGTTTATGTTCCCAGACTTGGTGGGAGACATCCCTGCTCTCCTGGTAGCAATGGCCCCAGGCTTCCCAGGGCAGGAGAGAACTGGCCCTCCCCTGTGCCAAGGTGGCCTCTGAGCCTCATGGCCCTCTGGCCTGGGCCAGGCAAGTGGGCACTCACTGTGACACGTGGGTGATGGGGGCCAGTAGCGTCTCCCCTTCCAGGTCCAGGTCCTCAGCGAAACTGTTGGTTCTCAGGAAGTGAGCAGTGTTTACTTCCAGAAGCGTGGGGCTCTTCCTCACTGTAGAGAGAGTGCAGGGGACAATGCATTAGGCCTCCACTGGGGCTTGGTGACAAAGAGGGCTCAGAACTGGACAGAACTGGGCTGAAATATCCACCCCAAGCTCTTGCTGCTGGTGCAGACCCACAAACTCCCAGGGCCTGCTGAGGAGTGGAGATGGTGCCGTGTCCAGAAGCTTCTGCCTCAACCATTAGGCATGGACTGTGGTAGGTGGGGGATTGGGGTGGCCCTAAGGGCCTGAGACCTTGATGTCCAAGGACTGTAGAAGCCATGGCTTCTCTTTGTATGGGACTGAGCTCTGGCATCCAGGGCTTGCCTGGCCTCAGGTTCTGGGCCCCTCCCCAACCTTAGCCTGACATGTGGGTCAGGAATAACATGGATAATGGGCACAGGTCTGGTGAGAGGCACTGGCACACTGACAGGGACTGGCCAGGAATACAGGGTAGGAGGTCCCTTGCTTGTAGGGAGTCACAGATGGGCATCTTGCTCTGGCTGTGAGGCCCCATCAAGCACCCCTGCCCCAAGGGAAGCTCAGGAGTCGCCTCAACAGCAGCTTCACGTTCAGGTCCTGGGAGCTGTCAGTGCCAGACGGGAGCCCGGAGCATGGATGAGTGTGCTGCAGCCACTCGGCCCTCAGCGCTCACTCTCAGTTCACTCTGCGTTTAGAGTTTTTACTGCAGAGTGAACAGTGCAGACTGCCAGTGGCCCTTCTCCTCCAGAGTCCCCAGCGCTAGCCACCAGCTGGATCCCTAGCTCCCACCCGCTCTGCTCACCCCCAGCAGCATCTGCCACGTGGGAAGTGCTTTTGTATACACTAGACAGCTCTGTTGTCACTTCGTGCCTGACACACTGTGACGTGCTCTCATTTTTCTCCAGATGAACAGACATGGATCTGGTCAGGTTAGGAGGTGCAGTAGTCCTCGGCTGGGACCTACAGCAGTCAGTGCACCCATGCCGTGTTTTCACATTCTGGCTCTGTTAAGTTCCAACACACTTCTACAGACATTGATTCAACACCCTTCATTCTTAGATGTCGTCATTTTGGAGCAGGGGGCAAGGGGCAGGGGAGAGGGTGCATCCTTGGCAATTTTGATAGATCTTGCTTGATTGCTTTTCTGATAAATGGTAGCATTTGACCCATGTCTGTGACTGAACTGTCGGTGGGCACCCTTTGCAAAGCCTGCAGAGTGGAAATTCAGGTGCTGCTGCTCTTTCCACACCGAGGCCTTCTGTGGGCTGGCAGGCTGGGTGTCCTGCAGAACTGCCTGCTCGTACTCCTCACTCATTTCTGCTTGTCACTGTTTAGGACATTTCTATACACTGGAGAGAAATCTTTGTTATTTGAGGTATAGATGTCTTTCATAGTCCATCTTTGATGTTTTAACCTTAATTGTATTTTATCAGAAAAAAGTTTGTTTTTTATAGCAATATCCCTTTTGCTTTATGAACAAGGAAAATTTCCTCACACCTCAGTAATACCACTGCCTCTTAAGTTTACTCCTAAAAAATGTATGAATGTGTGGTTGTGTGTGTGTGTGGATTTTACAGTTAGCATTCATGCCTAACATGACAGGTGGTCATCAAGAAATGAAGATTTAAAAGGTACTATATGCAGTCTTACAAAAAATGTCTGAAGTAAAGCTTAGAACTCTTAAGATTTTTTTGACGGGAATAAAAGAAAATCTCCAGGACCTTGGATTTGGTAATGACTTTTGAACTACAGCTCCAAAAGTTCAACCCATAAGAGAAAAAGAATCAACAAACTGGACTTTACCACAATTAAATGGGCTTGAGCTGTGCAAAACAATGTGAATGGAATGAAAAGACTTGGAGAAAATATTTGCACATCACTTACTGAGTCAAGGACTAGTACCCACAATATATAAGGGATGCTTACAACTCAACAATAAGAAAGCAAACAATCCAATTTAAAACTGGATTATAAATGAGCACAGAAGAATATGCTTAGTCAGCATCAGTAGCCATTGTGGGAATACAAATCAAAATAACGACTAGATACCACCACCAAATCTTATAAGAATGTTAAAAATGAAAGACCCCCCCCCCCCCAGAACCTGACAATGCCAGGGCTCTCAGGCAAGCAGAGCGACTGGATGGGTCCTGTGTTGATGGCACAGCAGAATGGCACAGCTGCTTTGGAAAACAGTCTGCAGTTTCCTATAAACACACACGTACCACGTAGCCTGGTAGACCTTTCCCAGGTGCTTAGCCCAGTGAATTGGATATCTGTGTTCATAGATGTGTGTACCAGTTTCACCCACAAAGGCTGAAAATTGGAAATAACCAAGATGTCTGTCAGCAGACGACTGGATAAATGAACCATGGTGAATCTGTTTATGCACACGATGGAATACCACTGAGCCATGCACACAAATGAACTCTTGACTCTTGAATATGTTTTGCTGAGCAATCAAAGAAGCCAGATGGAGAGGCTAGAGCAGTGGCTTGGCAGTTGCGGTGCATGCCCAGCATGCCTGAGTGTGTGAGTTCGAACCCCAGCACCATGTACACAGTGAAGTCTTGGAGCAACGAGAGCCATGTGAAAAACTAAAAAATAAAATTGTTTCTCTCTTTCACTGTTCCTCTCTTAAAAAAGAGATGGAAACAGCTATAGAGTATACGATTTGATTTCCAGGACATTCTACAAAAACTACAGGGATCATGAAAGAGATCGACGGCTGCTAATGGTTAGGGGGAAAGGAGTATCCGGAAGGCTGACCCTGAGTTCTTTGGAGCTGTGCACTCCTGAATGACACTGTGGTGGGAAATGTGTGATTCTGGGTGTTTGTCAAAGCCTGTAGAACTATACATCTCCTAGTGAATTTTTCTGTATGTAAATTTTAAAAATCAACCTGAATATTGGAGGACCCCAGGCCAGAATGCAGGCCATCCTGAGTGGATTCTAAGTATGGCACAAATGTACTGCACAGCACTGAAAGGAGTGGAGAAAGCCCTGGCCTATCTTGTTTCCCAAAGCAACATTTTTTCAGGACACTGAATGGCTAAAGACAAAAAATATTGTCACAAACATGATATTCTCAAGGTAAGTTTGTTTCTCGTGGGGTGATACCTGATACACTAGATAGTAGGATCCGGGACTGGGGTGCAACGAGGATGAGTCAACTCGGGGCGGCTCTCTGCAGACCCTGGCAGATGAATGTGATCAAGTACATTACATGTGTGCGCAGGTGGTGTACATGCAGGTGTTTTCCAGCTCTGCCCATGGAGGAGACAGGAACAGTGACAGCCTCAGTGGTGAGCACACTAGTGCCCTGGTCCTGGTTTCCACATTGTCAGTTCCAGTGAGCCAGAGCTGGGGCTCTCTGGATGAGTGGTGATTTTAGGACTAGCACAGAGAAAAACTGAGATGAACCTCAAGGATTCTTGAGTTCTGGAAAGGAAGGAAATGCTAAAAAGATGTATGTGAAATGGGTTGGGGATGTAAAAAGGGTACCCATCAGTGGCTAAAATCAGAACAAGTGGAGCAACAAAGCAGCAATGTTGAAATAAAACTAAAAACAAAACAAAACAAAACACATATTCTTGAGTCCATGCAGACTAATGCGCGTGTTCCTGTGTCTGTACACCAACCGATGCGTGTTCCTGGGTCCATACTGACTGATAGTGATCCTGCATCCATACCGACTTATGCATGTTTGTGGTGCATACCGACTGATAGTATCTCTGGGTCCTTACTGACTATATGTGTTCCTGGATCCATACCAACTGATAGTATTCCTGGGTCTATACCTACCAATAGTGTTCCTGGGTCTGTGCCAACTGATAGCGTTCCTGGGTCCGTACACCAACTAATGTGTGTTCCTGGGTCCTTACTGTTCCAGGGTCCATACCAACTGATAATGTTCCAGGGTCCGTATCTACTGATAGTGTTCCTGGGTCCATACCAACTGATAATGTTCCTGGGTCTGTACTGACTGATTTGTGTTCCTGGGCCTGTACCAACTGATCACGGTCCAGAGTCTATACCGACTGATAGTGTTCCTGGGTCTGCACCAACTGATCATGTTCCAGGGTCCGTACCTACCGATAGTGTTCCAGGGTCCATACCGACTGATTTGTCTTCCTGGGTGCATACCAACTGATCATGTTCCAGGGTCTGTACTGACTGATGCCTGTTCCTGGGTGCATACCAACTGATCATGTTCCAGGGTCTGTACCGACTGATGCCTGTTCCTGGGTGCATACTGACTGATCATGTTCCTGGGTTTGTACTGACTCATAGTGTTTCTGGGTCTATACCAACTGATGCCTGTACCTGGGTGCATACTGACTGATCATGTTTCTGGGTCCGTACCACCTGATGTGTGCTCCTGGGTCCATACCTAT
>PVKS010021510.1:0-35070 GCA_004027875.1 Aplodontia rufa | reverse complement strand
ATTACAGGACATAGGAGTCGGCAGCTACTTCCTTAACAAAACTCCCATGGCTCAAGCAGTAAAGTCAAGAATAAATGAATAGGATGCAATTAAACTAAAAAGTTTTTGCGCAGCTAAAGATCTAGTCAAGATCATCAAGAGAGAACTTACAGAATGGGAGAAAACCTTTGCCTGCTACACCTCGGACAGAGGGCTAATATCCAGAATATACAAAGAACTAAAAAAGCTAAACACCAAAATCACAAATAATCTAAAAAGAAACTTCTCACCAGAGGAAGTCCAGAAAGCCCATAAATATATGAGAAAATGCTCTACTTCATTAGCTATAAGGGAAATGCAAATCAAGACTTCAAGGAGATTCCACCTCACTCCTGTTAGAGTGGCAAAAATGAAAAACTCGATCAACAATAGATGCTGGAGGGGCTGAGGGAAAAGAGGAACACTGTCACACTGCTGGTGGGACTGCAAACTGGTTCAGCTGCTCTGGAAAGCAGTGTGGAGAATCCTCAAAAAATTAGGGATGGAACCACCTTATGACCCAGCTATCCCATTCCTGGGTATTTTCCCAAAAGAGTTAAAATCAGCATATTATAGTGATGTGGCTTCATCAATGTTTATAGCAGCTCAATTTATTATAGCTAGACTATGGAACCAACACAGATGCCCCTCACTCGATGAGTGGATTCAAAACCTTGGTACATATATACAATGGAATACTACTCGGCCATTAGAGAAGACGATATTATGGTTTTTGCAGCCAAATAGATGGAGATGGAAAAAATTATGCTAAGCGAAGTATCCCAATCTCAGAGACTCAAGGGCTGAATGGTTTCTCTCATCTGTGGAAGGCAGAATACATTGAGAAGCAGTGTGTTAGATGGCTAAGCTAATAATAACCTCAAATTGTATGATTCTTAACACAACAGGGGGATGATTGCCTAGGATACCAGGTTGCATAGGGTCAGGGACAGGGTTGGGGGAGGGATTAGGAAGACTTTCAGGAGACTGGAGGGTGGGAATATGGGGGATTCATCTCAGAAGGAGATCTCTGATCTCCACAAGATATCCATTTAACTCAGGGGGTCCTCTGGGGGAAACAGCAACATGGGGAACCCAAGCTAGGCATCCATAATATGGCATTAGCCCTGGATAACTAAGTATATATACATTTGTTCTTGATTGTTTGATAATGTTTCCCCCTCAATTGTAACTCCATATTCATCTAATTAAAAAAGAAAAATAAATAAAATGGTTATGTCAAAATCACAATTGAGAAAATGGCAAATGGAGAGTATTACCAAATTGCTCATTTACTCTCATTCTCCCTAAAATGAAAACTAGCATTCAGAGCAAGATGAAGAGGAAAAAGTCAGAAGAACAAAGAATAAATGGGGTAGGGTATTGTTGCTAACATTTTCTTTTCTGTTAAACTTTCCCAGAAGGTCACAAAGTAATAGAAGATTCAGGAGCTTCACTGAATAAACTAGAAAAATGATTTTCCAAATCATCAATAGGAACTATGACAACTATGACATTTACAATCTAGGAAATACAAACCAAAACAGGAAGGATACTGGCATGGACTTCCATTACAATACCTATATTGCCAAACTACAGAACTGGGAAACCTTCTAAACATAAAACTACACAGATTTATGTTTATTAATCTGAAGATAGAAAGAGGTCAAAGATAAACAGGGATTTTACTCAAGACTATATCTCACTGTACAGGAGACTCTTAATTTGTACATAAAAAGTAATAGATATAGCCAAAGGACCCTGATCGAAACAATTCTTAATATTTCCTTCTGCAAAATGTCATTCCAAAAGATTTTTTTTTGAGAGAGGGAGATCAATTTCTTCCCCCTCTGGAAATAGCTGTGTCTTTTTTAAATGGAATTCCCCTGTTGAATGAAAATTTCTTGTCTCCATTACACAGGAAATTGCTAGGTTTTCTGAGTGGTTTTTGAAGCCTCAGTGTGGTCTTTGGGAATGACTTCTACCCAAGGAAGGAACAGGGGAGCTGAGCTTGCAGGAGCAGACACCAGGCCCCAGGTCTGGGATCAGCACGCCCCACGGGGGAAAGTAAAGCAAGGATGTCTGAATTTGTACTCGAACATTTTTATAAAACCCCATATCAAGTTTCTTGACTTCAAGTGGCAAGAATAGGTTTATCTTTGCTGATACAGGAGAAACCGTATGAGCAGTAGAAAGGTAATCTTGACTTCTCTTCTGACTGTGGCTTAGGTTGCGGATTTGGCGCTTTTCGCTTGACCTGAAAAGAAGCAGATTTTAAGATTATTTTTGATTAGCTTGTGATAGGAAGCAAATGAAGCCAATTTCTGAATCTTGTGCGAAAGTCCCTATGTCCCAGCCTGCAGCAGCCATCAGTTAAACCCTAGTGTTGCTGGTGTCTCAGGGAAAACTCTCTGTCCTCCTGTGTCTTTTAAACATTTAAACATGCAACGCTGGGAGGTCACACCTCCCATATCATCAGCATTAGCCTTCCTGGTTCATCCTCTTACTGGAGTAATCAAGCTTGCATAAGTTGCTGAGCCTCTCCTGTCTCCAATTCTTTAGGTAAAATGAAGATCACTACAGAGGCTCCATCAAGATCTAACATCTTGTGATGCAGAGGTGCTTGGACGCAACAGGTGACTTGCAGAGAGTCTATTGTAGAGGTGAGAAGGGACAGGGGAAGTTTTGGGGCCGAGCCAGTGGCAGTGCTGGAACAGGGGGCAATCAAGGTCTTAATCCTCACTCCTGGACTATTAGTCTCTACCTCCACTCTCCTCCAATCCATTTTACAAGGAGACATTATTCTCCCCTATTTAATCCCTCTCTCTTCTAACCCAAAGCCTTTTTAATAGCACCCCACCACCCAGAAAATGAAGCCCAAAGCTCTAAGCTTCCTACAACAGTTTTAATAAAATGATGAAGGGTTAACTCTGTGGCCTCACCTCTGCTGTCCTGAATGGAGGCCACTCCACTAAGCCAGTGGGTCCTGGCTGCTTCTCCACCCCACGTCTGAGGCTTTCCCCAACGCTCTGTGCTTTTGTTCCAGAAGTTCCTTCACACCCCACCCTGGCTTCCTGAGGGCAATTCCTCTGTCTTCACGATGCTTTCTGTTTGAGTTTTGGCTTTTCCACATATGCACTGTACTTAGTTTGCCTTTTCAGGTATATATGCTTTACCTGAACACTAGGTGACTGGCTCCTTAAAGACAGGGACAGTCTGAAGCCACTGTCTCCCTTCAGGGTCCCTAGGAGGATGCTGCCCTGTATGCTAATTAGGTATTAGTCATTGATGGTGAGGACTGTTCTGCTGCATTACCTAGATGAGATGAAGTGTCTTAACCTTTTAAAATCCACAACACTTTTGATAAACATAAAAATCTCAGGTACCAGATATCCACATACAAAAAGAATGAAACTCCAACTCACACCATATATGAAACACACACACACACACACACACACACACACACACACACACACACAATGGTTCACAGAACTAATGTGAAGCTAAAACTAAAAGTCCTTAGAAGAAAAAGTAGAATTAAATCTTGGTAAACCAGGATTAGACAATGGTTTTTGAGATATGACACTGACAACCAACACAAGAAAAAAATATATATAAATTACACTCCAACAAAGTTAAAGTAATTCATGCTTCAAAAGATATAATTAAGAAAATGAGGGGCTGGAGTGGTGGCTCACTAGTTACAATGCTTGCCTGGCATCTGAGGATGTGGGCTAGGACCCCAGCACCACATATACAACAAAGTGTCAGAGCAACGAAAGCCACATGAAAAACTAGATAAAATTAATTCTCTCCTCTCTCTCTCACTGTCCCTCTCTCTTTAAAAAAGAAAGAAGAAAGAAAGAAAGAAAGAAAGCAAGAAAGAAAGAAAATGAAAAGAGGGATTCCAAGATGGCAAGTGCAGGGAGGCTACCTCTGGACTGACTCCACAACGGGACAATGAAATGCTGGGACAGCTGCCTTGCTGCTAGATGCATACAGGGGGGAAACTTCACTGGAGTACAGCACTGGTCAGCGGGAGATTTCTGAAGGATCAAAGATTTGGGTGAAGCAAATTTGGGTTGAAAAGAGGGATTGCATCTGTCCCAGCTGGGTCTCAGCAGCAGTGACCACCACTACTCCCAATTGGCACTGGAGTGGGGGAGGAGCTGATCAATAAAGAGGGGTTGGCTCGGCCATGAAAAGGCCAAGTTCATCAAAGAGCCCTGCATTGAGCCTAACCTAGGAAACCTCTGCTGCACCTCCACCATGTGAGGGAGAGTAGTGCTTCTCAGCTGCCCACAAGGAAGAGGGGCAATAGCCATTTTGAGCAGACTGTCCAGTGGGAGGTAATCAGGAAGTTAGATGGGCTACTCCACCATCCTGCCAGGAGCCTGTTGCAGTTCAGAGGCTGAACCTGGAAGAGAAGGCATGGGACAGGCCCAGACCTCACTTAGCCCAGGGGCATTTGGGTTGGTGGAATGTAGGGAAGCCTAGCTCAGCCCTGCCCCACCCCAGCTGGAGGGCTCACAAGACAAGCTACGGCAGAACAGGAGCATGCAAGAAAATGTTGTGTCTGAGCCCAGGAAATCTGGAGGGACTGTGTACATGATCAGCAGAGGGAGTATTGCTCTGCATTCACTCCCCTGTGCCTAGAAACCTGGAAGTCTCCGGAGTTTCAGAACCCCAACAGAGGCAAAATCCAAACCTTCAGGGCATTCACTAACCCAAACTCTTCTGGGAAGTCTCCACCCAGCAAAGCCCAGGAGATCCGGCTAGACACACACCCTGCCATCCAGTCCTCCACCGTTAGAATCATACATGAACAACACTGTGAGATCACATCATTGCAGGCTGAGAGACACTGCCAACAGAACTCAGATAGCCAGAGAGCATCTGCTGGCAAAGTGTAGCAAGACAACCTCAGTGGACATACTTCCAATTTTTCATTAGGATTTTTTTTTCTGTTTTTGGTGTGCATTTGTGTGCAATCTGGAAAAGTTGATTGGTTCATGGACATATAAACATACTATCTGTGTTTGGGGGGGTTGCCTTTTTTGTTTTGATTTTTAATTTACTTTCTTTTGTTATCTCTCTCCCTTTTTTCTCTCTTTTTATTCTCTTTTTCCCTTTTCATTTCTTTTCTCGATACTCCCTTCATCCCCAAGCATTTTCTTCTATGGAAATGCCTATCCTTGCCCTCCCTGCTGAGGGTTGGGCTTTTGATCAGTACATTTTGTTTTGGAATTGTATTGTGCCACAGTCACAAGACCCTTTCTTCTGGTATCCACCAAACTCTATTAATATCTCTTTTACCCTTCCTCTAGTTTTGTACCTCTATCTCTTCCTGCCTCTGTTGTTATCCTATTATTCTTTTTCTTTTTTTTTTACCATCAAATCCTATACCTCCTCTACTTTCTCTCTGCTCACACTCCAATATTACAACCTCCTCTTCTAGCTTCCTCATACATTTCTTCCTCACTTAGGCATCTGTAAGGTTACCACCTCTTAGCTCCAAAAAGTTTATATAATTTGACCCCCCCACCATTAATGCTATGTAACCATTACCACTGTGAATACCAAATTCAATAACTTTGAAGCCTGACACAGGTGATGGTTTAATACTCTTGTCCCTGAAGGTAATTGCTAACCCTACCATTGTTCTCGCAGGTGGAATTTAACATTGCAATGGACATAGTAGGTACTAAATAACCAATTTAGTGCTGTTTATTGTAAGCATTAATTGTTATATTGATTGTTTTTCATTAGCTTATGAGGAGCTGGAAAACTTAAGAGACAGTTTACAGGTTAGGGATTTGACTGCAGAATTCAACCTTTCCAACAGTACCCCATTTAGTGTAAGCAATGGGACAAAACCCCCAATCCAGCAGCAAGAACCAAAAGAGGAACAACCAGAGGGGTTCTCAAGCCCCATCCCCTGGTACTGACCCAGACATCAAATCAAGTGAAAATCCTCAGAACAAATAAGACAACAGCTCACAATATCTTACACACAAAATAATAATAAAAAGAATACACTTCAATTTGAGCAACAATAAGACCACCTTCAAAAAATGAGGAAACAGGCAAACAAATGTCCCCCTGCCCAAATTCACACTCCCCTAACAGAAGAGTCCACCAGTAAGGGATGGAGGAAAACCAAGAGAATAACAACAACAATCTGACTACCAAAATGATCAAAGAATTAAGAGAAGATTTAAAGAAGAAAATAAGAGAACAATCAAAAGAGAATTCAAGAAGGAACTAAGAGAGTAACTACAGGAGATGAAAGAACTGTGTCAAAGAAATAGATACAGTGAAAAGAAATGTAACAGAACTCTCAGAAATGAAAAACACAACCAACCAAATTAAAAACTCACTTGAAGATTTCAATAACATATTACAATCTGTAGAAAAGAGAGCGGTTCCTGAAGAAAGAAATTCTGACATTAAAAACAGGCAAAATAAGTTTGAACTCATAGAAAAACTTAAACATTACCAGAGTATTCAATAGCTCTGGGATGATGTCAAAAGGCCAAAGATGAGAGTCACTGGGATAAAAGAAAAAATGGAGGTATAAACTAAAGGTATAAAGAATATCTTCAAATGAGATAATTATATAAAATTTCTCTCGTATTAGAAATGAGATAGACATGCACATACAGGAGGTATTCAGGACCAAATAGACCAAACCAATAGAGAAATTTGCCAAGACATATCATATTCAAAATGTTTAAAAGAGAAAACAAGGAAAGATCATTAAAAGCTGCAAGAGAGAAGCATCAGTCACATTTAGAGGCAAACCAAAAAAAAGATCACCTTGGACTTCTCACCTCAGACCCTAAAAACAAGGAGGGCATGGAATGAGATATTCCAACCCTAGAAGAAAACAACTGTTAACCGAGGATACTATACAGCAAAACTCAGTTTCAAATTCAAGGGAGAAATAAAAATATTTCACAACAAGAACTAAAACAATTATGAACAGAAAACCAGCCTTACAAAGAATACTCAAAGACAAGGAATGAACAATCAATTCCCAAACCCACAAGCTGAGGAAGCTCAATAAAAAGCACAATCAGCTAAACAAGAATCAAGACATCACAAAAGACAGCAAAAATCAAATTGGCAGTAAACCACAGACACATATCCATATTTACATTCAATGTTAATGGCTTCAACTCCCCAGTCAAAAGACATAGATTAGCAAAATGGTTCTAAAACAAAATCCAACAATATGCTGCCTGCAAGACACATATCTTACAGATAAAGATATCCATAGGTTGCAGGAAAAAGGATAGAGAAAAGTCAATCAGGTATATGGCCCAAGGAAACAAGCTGCTATAATGATTCTAATATTAGATAAAGTAGATTTCAAACAAAAATTAATCATAAGAGACAAATAAGACCACTACATCTCAATAAAGGGAACAATCCAACAAAATGATATAACCATTATAAACATTTATGCCCAAATATTAACACAGCCAACTATATAGAAAAAACACTTCATGACTTTAAATCCTTCATAGACCACAATACAAAAGTATGGGGGACTTCAATACACCCTTATCATCAATGTACAGGCCATCAAAACAAAAAATTAATACAGCTATCTCCAGCCTGAATGACACCTCAAATCAAATGGACTTAACAGACATGTATAGAATATTCCACCCCAAAACAGCTAAATTTACCTTCTTCTCAGCAGCACATGGAACTTTTTCCAAAATAGATCATATTCTAGTTCACAAAGGAAATCTCAGCAAATACAAAAAAATTGAAATAATTACTTATATCCTATCAGATCATAATGCTATGAAACTAGAAATCAACAGTAAGAAAATAACAGAAATCACATAATACGTGGAGATTGAATGATACTCTCTTAAATGAAGAATGGGTAAAAGAAGAAATGAGAACAGAAATCAGGAATTTCTTAGAAACAAATGAGAATGAAGACACCACATACTGAAATCTCTGGGACAATATGAAAGCATATCTAAGAGGTAAATTTATAGTTCTGAGCACCCACATCAAAAACCTAGAGAGATCTCAAATAAATAAGCTTATGTACCACCTCAAGTACTTAGAAAAAAAAGAACAAACTAATCCCAAAACCAGTAGGAGATAATCAACATCAAAGCTTAAATTAATGAGAACAAAAATAAATAATTAACTAAATAGAGTTGGTTCTTTGAAAAAATGAACAAAATTGAGAAACCCTTAGCCAACCTCACCAAAAGAAAGAATGAAAAGAAACAAAAATCAACAAATCAGGGATAAAATGGTGAAATCACCACAGACCTCTCTGAAAATACAGAGGATAATAAGAACCTACTTTGAGAACTTATACTCCAATAAGCTAGAAAATATGGGAGATGTGGACAAGTTTCTTACCATATATGACATGCCCAAATTGACACAATAGGATATAGAAACCTTAAAAAGACCAATATCAATTAATGAAATAGAGATAGCAATTAAAAGTCTTCCAAATAAAAGCCCAGGTCCTGATGGATTCTCAGCTGAGTTCTACTACACCTTTATAGAAGAACTAAACTAAAAAACCATTAAACTAAAAAACTTCTGCAAATCTATGGAGACAATCAACAATGTAACATACTCTTTATCTCCCCCACCAAGAATCCAAATAAAAGTTATGCAATCATTTAATTCTGGAAAATTCACAATCTAAACATTTATATCAGTTGTAGGGGCAAAAATCTAGAAGAATAAAGAGACTGGGGTGTGGGCGATGTGGGGATAATTCTGGTTTAAGAGCAAATGAATATCATATTGTTACTTCACACACATTTATGATTGTACAATAACACATGACTTGTGCATGTATGGAAATGTAACAAAAAACCTCTTCAATATGTAAAACTATAATAAAAAATAAAATCTTGTTTAAAAAAGAAATAAAATAAAGAGACAATCCTCAGAATAGGAGAAAATATACAAATCATATTTCTTATAAAGGATTTGTATCTAAAATATATAAAGAACTCTTACACAAAACAATACAAAGTCAGGCGTGGAGGCTTATGCCTGTTATCCCAGCTACTTGGGAGGCTCGGCCATGGAACTGCAAGGTCAAGGCCAGCTTCAGACTTAGAGAGGCCTTCAGTGACTTAGAAATATCCTGTCTCAAAATAAAAAAAAATAAAAATAAAAAGGACTGGGGATGTAGTTTAGTGGAATAGCACCCCTGCGTTCAATCCTTAGTAACAACAAATAAATAAATATTAAAAGGACAACCCAATTAAAAATGACAAAAAATTAAACACTTTTCCAGAGAAAATATGCAAATTGCCAATAAACCCATAAAAGATTATTAGTAATTAGGAAAATGCAAATCTGAACTACAGTAAGATACCACTTCACATCTACTAGGATGGCTAAAAATTTTTAAAAGACTGTAACAAATGTCAACAAAGACATGGAAAAGCTGGAATACTCTTGTGCTGCTAGTGGGAATATAAATTGAAATGCAGTTAGGCCATTCCTCTAAAATTAGACATAGAGTTACCGACCACATGACCTAGCAATGCCACTTCTATTTATATACCAAAGAAAAATGAAAACATGCAGCCACACACATGTTCGTGCACAAAAGCTCACAGCAGCCTTATCTTAACAGGAAAAAGAGTGGAAACTGACATGCCCACCAGCTGGGGAATGGACTGAACTGGCATCCGTACGATGATAAAAGGAGTGAAGTTCTGGTGCACGTCACAACACGATGGGCCTTAAAAGCGTGCTAAGTGACAGACGCCATCTACAAAAGGCGGCACTTATTTTATACTTCTATCTGTGAAATGTTCAGAACAGACAAAGCCATAGAGATATAGACAGCAGATCAGCAGTAGCCAGGGCTTGGGGAGGGAGGGATGGGAAGTGACTGCTAATGGTGCAGGGTTTCTTACGTGGGTAGTAAAAGGTACTAAAATTGGAAAGTGATGATAAAACACCAAATCCACTGAACTGGACCCTTCAAAAAGGTAAATTTCATGGTGGGAGAATTGTACCTCGTTAAAGCTGTTATTTTAGGAGTCTCAGGTATGCCTGTCACCAAGACTCTGGTATATCACCTTTCCACTCTCAGCATGGTATTCCCATGACAGGTTTTCCCCAAATACTTAACTAAAATGATGGAACTTTTTTTTTCCAATTCTGTTACCCTATTTCCCTTCCCTAGTTGAGAATCATTGGTCAAAGTCATTAAGTGAAACTTAATGACTGATGATAGTACTATCAATATTATTATTAGGCATTTCCTATGGAAAGAATTCAGTTATTATTAGTTTTCATCAATGATGAGACTAGGGAGCTGCATCATGGATGGGCACTTGTGACAAAGTTAAAGACTTAAAATCACACTATCTCCCCAGCACCACGTACACAATGAAGTGTTGGAACAAGGAAAGCCACATGAAAAGCTAAATAATATTGATTCTTTCTCTCTCTCATCATCCCTCTCTCACTATCTATCTCAGAAATTACAACACTGAACCTAATTCCCATCCTTTCTGACACTCAAAACCACCAACACGTACGTGGCATCGTCATTTTTGCGAGTATGGGAGTCACAGTATTTTCCAACTGTTGTTTCTGCTCCAAAAGTTCCTCGATGGAAGCTTCCGTGTGGGATTCCAGCCATTCGTTTTTTGCACGGCAGGCATTGTGGATGATGTTCTAGAGACAAAAATTGAGAATTTATTGTCCACCTGTTTGTTGAAAAAAATAAAACTTTATAGCATCACTAGACGTCCTTGTTTCCTTTCCCTGCAGCGCTGGAGACAGCAACCAGGCCCTCGCTCACGCTAGCCAAGTGTTCCACCACGGAGCTACAGCCCCAGCCACAGTACCTCCAAACTAGCGCAATCCGACAGACCTGTGGGGCACTGGGCGATACAGTAGCCGTTAGATACACTTAGCTATTGAGTACCAGAAATGTGGCCGGCATGACAGAGGAAATGAATTTTAAATTTCATTTATTTTTAAATCATTCCAATTTAAATAACAACATGTGTGTGGCTACTGGACGGAACAATGCCGCTCTCTCATTGTGGGATATGAGTTAATAAAACTCACCATCAAGTATCAAGAAGCCTTGCACCTCTCTCTCTAATTCTTTATTTTCTTTAAGCCCTACTATAACCAAAGTGCTTTGCGAAGGCCAGAAGAGGTGGAGGGTGTGAGCTGCAGGCAGCTCAACAGGCAACACTGGTAGTTGACTTCTCAAATAGTTGGAGTGCATGCAGGTCATGAAATCCAAGAAAGCTCCACCTCACTAGAAACCTCTCAACTTGCATTGTAAAACCACCTCACTGTAGCATGCAGCAAACTTTTGATGTCTCATAAATGTGTACAAAAACAATGTGTCAATCAAAGAATTCAATTAAACAGTGAAAATAAAGAAAAACTATGGCTTGTAATAATAAATGGAATTGAATAAATTTATGGTGTGTCCATACTAGAAAGCAGTGGCAGATGTGGGAAAAGAAGTGGATTTAGAAGGGAGTCTATAAGATATTATTAGAGGAAGTCCAGTGCGTCTGTACATGCCTGTAAGCCCAACTGCTAGGGAGGCTGAGGCAGGAGGATCGCAAGTTCCAAGCCAGCCTCAGCAACTTAGTGAGATCATGAGGGCTGGGGATGTGTTTGATTGTTAGAGTGCCCCTGGATTCAATCCCCAGTACCTTAAAAAAAAAGATATTATTTAGATGGGAAAAGCAAATTACAGAATAATAGGATTTGTATGATCTCAGTTTTATAAAAATAAGATATCCCTTAAAAGCCCCTATTATATAGGTACATATATAAGTTTTATAAGTGAAAGAAAAATATGCTAAAATTAACACAAAATTATTATCAGAGCCACATAGTAATGAGACTGGAAATGGAAAAGGGAAAATTATTCAGTTTGTTTTAGATGTTTCAATATTTTTCTGATTGTTACTGAGTTCACATTTTCTAGTTTAGATAACCAAATTTTTAAAAATTGAAATTAAAAAGACTTTTCTAGTAACTAAGTTAACAAAGCACCTTTGTGCCAATTTTGGTTTGCAGATCTAGTAGCTCCAGAAGCTATTCCAACAGAACTTTCCCTATATCTTGTTTGTTTCACAGAAGATTCTATGGAGTGTTTCATAAGATACAAGTACAATACGGCACTTATCAATTTCTCAGACTTGCTGATGTCTTTTTAGCAATAACTGATTCTTCTTCATATAAATTATGTCAGAGCAAATTCACAGAGCATTCTGCACAGAAATGCATGAGAAAATTTAAAACCAAAACGCATTTCTGATATCATGAGCATATTTTTTAAGAGAGGGAGGAATAGTAGGAGAGAAAGACAATCAATTTCATTTAGTTTTTCATGTGACTTTCATTGCTCTGACTCCTAGCTGTGTATGTGGTTCTGGGGTTTGAACCCATGTACTTGTGCATGCCCGGCAAGTGCCGTAACTGATGAGCCACTGCTCCAGACCTCGTGAGCATATTTTTAATGCATAACCAAATCAATAAACTAGTCCACAGATGGTACTTAAATATAGTAATGTGGCAAGCTGCTTTATAATTACCTACCTTCATATCTATATATCTTTTCCCCTATCATGCAAAATTTGATACATTTAAAAATATGTAATCTATATGTGCACATACGTAGATACTAAATGTATAACATATAGGTAAGTCTTAAAGGAAAATAGTGAATTGAACATCAGTGGACCACACTGCTGCTCTAGAAGAATGGGAACCCTTCCCTGGCCCTTCATGCTACCCCACCCTCATGCTTCACGATCCACGGCCCCCCAGAGAACCACCATCTCGGCTTACCCCTTTTGCTTTGCTTTTAAAAAAAAAAAAACTTTGTTCCTTATGTAGGCATTCCTAAACAATACTGTTTGTTTCTGAGCTTTATAAAAATCCATGCAGTGTTCAGTGATTTGTTTCCACCCAACACTACATTTCTAGCATTCTCCCTTGCTGTCAGGTGTGGTATTTAGCACATCTCTGTGTCATTCCTTAATACAACTTCATTCCATTTGGATGGGTCTCTTCTTATCCGTTTATAAAGATGGGAAGGAAGCGAGGCTTCTAGCTTCTCCTTTCCCCTTTCTCCTCCTTTCTTGCTTCCTTCCCTGCATACCCCTAAAGCATTAGTGTGGGAATTAAGATGTAAGACGAAATTCTCACAACTTCAGAACAAGAAATAATCACAATACAGTACCTTGTCTTCCTTAAGGAGTTTCCCAGGTCCCTTTTCTGTGTCAGTAACAGCTAGAGAAACCTTTGTGATATATTTTTTCAGGGTCAGCCTTGCATCTGAAAGACAGTAAGAGCAGGGTGTGGTGGTACATGCCTAACGGGGAGGTAGAGGCAGGAGGAACAAGTTCAAGGACAGCCTGGTTAACTTAGCAAGACCCTATCTCAAAATAAAAAATAAAAAGGGTGGGGAATGTGGCTTAGTGGTAAAAATATCCCTGGGTTCAATCCCCAATACCAAAATATATATATATGCACATGTATATGTATGCAAAAATATAAACATATGTGCTCAACTATTTTAAAGTACTATTACATATCTTGAATTCTGTAAAGATTGTGTGTAGGAGATCTGTTGTGGTTTTTAACTGAACTTCAGAGAGATGGCACTTACCAGCACATAACTTTGGTACACTCGGTGTGTTCCTAGAATTGTGCTAAGTTTTTTGATTAACAACAGAAATGTAGGACAATGAAACCTGATTCCAACAAGAGCATATCTATTAAAATGTCTCTTCTGGAGAAAGGAACAACAGAAAGTAGTTCCAATAGACAGAATGTCACTTGCTTTACTCCTCTTGATCCCTCACAATAATTCAAAAATTGCTTTTTTATTTTAAAAAAATCCATTCACTATACCCATAGCAATGTTATCACTGCATGTGCAAGACCTGTTTAAATAAAGTTCTACTACTTTGCTGAGATAAATAAAAGCCTCAGCAAAATAGTAGAACTTTACTTATTCCAAGAATATGAACATTAGAAATTGCAGATGAGTCCCAAATTAATTTACATGCTGATGTATTCATTTTCTGTGGCTGCTATGCAGAATCACATATTTGGTGGCTTAAAACAATACAAATGTCCTCTTTGAGTCCTAGAGGCCAGAAGTCTGAGCTTGGTTCCATTGATGTGAAGTCCACTGTTGGCAGGGCTGGTTCCTTCCGGAGGCTCTTTGGAAAGAACCCGTCCCTTGCCTCTTTCAGATTCCACTGGTGTGTATTCGTTGGCTTGTGGCCCCCATGCCGTCATCAAATATAGCATTCTGACTGCTGCTTCCATCACCCATCACCTTCTTTTCTGTGTCAGATCTCCCTCTTCCTCTCACTGACAAGGATGCCATGACAGCGTTTAGATCCCACCTGGATAATCCAGGACCATCTGTCCATCTCAAGATTCTCAACTTCAGGATCTGTGAAGACTCTACTGCCATAGGAGGTAGTAGTCACACACTCCAGGGATTGGGACCTGGGTAGGATATCTGTAGTCGCCACATTCAGCCCACCATGGCCTTCCCTCTCATGCCCTCAGAATTCACATCTGTCCCACATACAAAACACGTTCACCCCATCCTAGTAATCCCATAAATTATCACAATATCAACTCAATCCCAATCTTCATCTAGATATCACAACTTAAAAGCCTCAAATCTCAGGTCAATCATCTAAAAGAAATATGGGCATGATCCATCCTGACTCAGAATTTCTCTGTCTGCACACCTGTCGAACTAGAAAGCAACTTATCTTCTTCCAAACTGTAAGGGGGATATGCAGAGAATAAGTTACAGACACTGCCATTCAGAAAGATGCAAAGTCATGGAAGAAAAGCATGGGCCAATCCCCCCTTCAAATTTTGAAACACAGCAGGGAAAATCCACTAGGCTTCAAGGAATGGAAAATGATCCTCTACGGTTTAAGACTCTGCCCTCTGGGCCTGAGGCTCTACCCACTCACCATTCATTCCTTTTTCATAAAAGTCATCATGTGCTTGCATCCGAATAGCTTTATTAGTTATTTCTTTAGAATTTGGGGAGAACATCATCTTTATGTTATCTTGTCCTCTCTTTGTTCCTTTGTCTTCGTGGGTATTTCTGCTGGTATAACATTCTCAAAAACCCGTGAGTCTCCCAGTATGTCACAGAGACTCAGTATTTTAGACAAGAGACTCCTCCACAGATCTTTCATGGATAATCTCATTTCTATTCCTAACTTCTGCAGAGATGCCTGGGAAGATCCATAATTCACACTCTCAATCTCTTCAGCACTAGCAAAAACCTCTGGCCACATCATTGGCTTTCTCTCCAGAGCATACGTTCTTGACAGTGGCTGTCTTAATTTTAGGACCAGCTTTCTTTACTATAATAAGATAGCTGAGATGACCAACTTATAAAGAGAAAAGTTTATTCTGGACCATAGTTTCAAAGGCTTCAGTCCACAGTTAGTTAGGCAGCACGTTACAGCAGGGAATGTGTGGAGCAAAACCATTTATGTCATTGCCAGGAATGAGCAAGCAAAACAGGAAGGGACTGCAGCCCTGCTGCTACCACGAGGGTACACCCCCAATAACTGAAAGTCTCCCACTAGACCCTGTCCCTTAGAGTTTCCACCAACTTCCAATAGCACCAATCTGGGGACCATGACTTTAAACACAGGCCTTTGAGGAACTTTCCCAATCCATAGCAGAACATTTTGCAATAAACTGGACAGGCTAGGAATTTCCCAAACCACTGAACTCTGTTTCCATTTTGCTTAATAGTTCTCCCCTCAGTTTATCTCTTTCTTTTCACATTTTATCTCTACCACTAAAAAAAAGAAGTAAATAAAAATAATTCCCTGGTAATTCTGAGATGCCCCCTCTGCATGGCCACCTGCCAAAATTCTACTCATTCTTCCAGGCCTGCTCGAATGCACTCTTGTGAAACTTCCTCATTCCTCCAGGTAGAACACTGCTTTCTCGATGCTGCATGTTAGAATTTTATTTAGCTCTCTTCTTACTCTCCATTTCTTGTTATCTTGACTTTTGCTTGCACCTATAGATTGATAGCTCCTTATAAGCAAGGTCTGTGTGCCACCCTTTTGTCACATAGCAAGCTTCGTCGCCACCTTATCTTTTTCTACATGCCAAGCCATCTCCCTCACCCCTCATCCACAAGCTGACAGCACCTCCTTGCCACCAAGGGAATGAGTGAATAATTTTCCATGAGATTTTATTAATATGCTTACACATTTATTGTTGAATTTATTAGCCAGCAAAATAATTTTTTTAAGAAAATTGAAGAAGCTCAAACCATTCTGGCCAAAAGCAAACAAAAGCATCTCTAAGAGACCTAAGTTGATTGGTTAGGTGACACCTCTCAGTTCCAGTGCAGTTCTTTATGATGTCACTGGACTTATCCCCATCTCACTGTGACTGATGATGTTACAATGAATGTTACTCCGTTTTGCTGGGTATATTTTGCTGACTGGCAAGGTTTTCTGAAATGCCTCAATTGAAGCGCCACAGTAACCAACAGTCAGGGCACCTTCTGCTGTGTCTCTGATCAATTTTTTAGCTAGAAATTGTCTTCCCAAGTGAGAATGAATGATGTCTAATCGAGGGCTACTCCTGATTTTTCTTCTGTTGCTTATCTGCTTCTTCAGGGAGAGCTTCTGCATTTGTGACGGAACAATCTGGACAAAGGTTGGATGGGAGATTTTTCCAGAAGAAGTGCACTACCTGAAAGTTAAGCCTTCTCCCTCTCAATGTCTACCTTACCCTTTGGACAAACTTTTCTGCAGCTTTGCTAACATGGACGTATTTCAGAGTTGTTTACACCTCACTTATATTTTAGCACAAGCTCTCTTCTTAATCCTGTCTGTCTTATCTGGGCATTATCTATGGATAAAATGGAAGAAACACCAAAAAAAGGTGAATTCTTGATAAAAGTAGCAGTTACTTTACTGAACTTTTAAAGAGTTCAGAACTTGAGATCATCCATTTCTTTGAAGAAAGGTTACTCTTTACAATCCTTCCCCTCCCCACCCTCCCCCAGTTAGCAGAGCCCCCACGAACTGAGTGCTCAACAAGTGTGCAATGAATTAGAAGTAGAAGGGTCTTAAAAATCATCTGGTCCAGGCCTTCTTTTTCAAGTTAAAAGTACACCAGAAAAGCAGTGAGCTACAGGGCGTGGAATGTGCAGAAAGTCAAACTGTCTGGGGCCGGGATGGTCATTTCCCTTCAGCTGCCTCAAAACGAAGGATCAGGAACAACAGATGTCTAGATATACTTTCTGGACCTACCTAAAGAGCTAGCAAGAAGGTTGGCATGTACTTTTTAATGCACTGTAATCTCATTTCTAATGTTAGGAGGACTTCATTGGAAACAGCTCTTAAACTACTTTCCTCCTCGCCAACAGATGATGCCACAGTTCCAGGCAATCTTAAAACCTCACTGACCAAACCCAGACAACAGACAACAACCAGGAAACCACCCTGACCTTCAGAATAATTTAGATATTTGAGAATGTTCTCATTTCTTAAACGACTGTGATTTCATGGTATTACAGCTTGTTTAGGAAGGAAAAGATTCTGCTGATATTCAAATAATTTCTCCCAGCCGAGTGCTCTAACACAGCACTAATTAAATGTTTGCTGATGGTGATCATGATCACTCTAACCCCATACCACCTGTATATAAATGAGCATTTCTCCTTCACTTATACGTTTCTTCTATACTAAGTTTTCTTTTATGTAAATAATTGACGTGTATATTTTAATGGAATTTAAGCTTATACATTCAGAATATACATTAAATTCAAACTAAGATACAATCTATGTCATTTGTTCTTTCAGCTGAAAAAACAAGCCTCGTTAGATAAATTTGGCAATGCTCTAGAAAACCCATCCGTCTATGACATTGACCAAATACTCTGCAGACTGATGGCCACGACGTCAATGATGACCAAGTACCTGAAGCAGGTGTCCCAACATTCTTCCTCTAAGAAAGTTAAGCACCACGAATTAAAGAGGAAGAAGTGAAAGAGGAGGAACCAGAGGATACTAAACATAGACATATGAAATGTAGCTCAGTCCAGTATGGAGATCACAAAAGAAATCTATTGAGAGGAACTTATCTAAGGATAAAAACGGTTCTTTAGGAGCCTCGGTAATGTTTTTGCCACAATCTTTACTGAATTTTTGCAAAGATGTCTGGATTTCCGTTCAACTAAAACAATCCATACTTACTAAGTGGCTCCCAGAATCAAATGAAAACACCTGGGCTGGCACCCAGGGTGTGCTCTGGCTGCAGTCACAGCAGCATTTGGCAAGTGCTGACCACGTAACAGGTATTGTGCTTGGGGCTTTGCATCCCTCATTCCACTCTCTCAGCCCTCAAGAAGAGGAGACTGCCAACTCTCCCCTTTTTCAGGAAGGGAAACTGAGGCATAGGGAATTGAAGTCACTTGTCCAAGGTCATATAGGTTTCAGGTGGAGACTCTACAGGCTACATATTTAATCCTTTTGTGACTCTACCTGTGCTATGGTCTAACTGTGCCAACTATGACTTCCTGTTCCAGTACGGCAACCTTGCCACCGTCCCCCAACATGCCACCTTTGTTCCCAGTTTTAAGAGTTTGCCCATGCCCTTTCCCCTTGTATTCAAATCCCATCCATCCACCAACAGGCTGACTTCATGTTCTCTGACTCCCCCACAGCGTGGGCTGCGTGCTCTGCCAATTTTTATCCTTCATCACAGAGTTTCTGATATTGTTACATAACTGCTGAATTGTTGGTGGATGATCATCCCCCCTAACAAATATCCAGAAGGGAGAAACAGCCAGTTGTATCCACAACAGTACGGGCATGTTGAGTAGTGAGCATTGAATAAATGATTGCTAAAAACCTGAAAGCCATGCAAAATGAACACTAAGAACTTCATAAGCACTAGGTTGTTTTTAACCAATGTTTGCACATGTACAAAGTTAACACAGACATATTCTCCTGAAATTTCTTTCAGCTATATTCTACAGGACTATGGAAATCTTGTAAGCAAAATATTAGCAAAATTCTAAGTAGCACAGAGTGTTTTGAACTTTTGTATTGAAGTCTAACATACAAACAGAAAAGCACTCAAATTATAGGTGTACAGTTCAATGAATTTTCAAACCAGCACCCAAATTAAGAAAAAGACACCACATCCCAGAAGTCCTCCCATGCTATGAGGGTAATTATTCTTCTGATTACTAACACCATAGATTCACTTTACCCAGACAAGCAGTTTCTTAATTATAATGTTTTATCTGGGGAATTAAATATATTACTGAAATATGCTACTTTTTAAACATTTAAGGAATACTTTGACTTTGTATGCATACTATTATAGAAAATTATCATAGAATTATTATAATAGAAAGTTACTTGTTAAATTATTACAGCTGGTAAATCCACAAGCTTCCATATATACAGCTTCTCCTAAAGTACAATAGTTTAGGCCAATGGCAAAATAGAGAAGATTTCCTATCTTTTTGCCAATAGGTACTGTGCTTGTACCTACAAAGAAAATATCCAGATGGAAGGTAAAAATCTAATCATCTCTTTCCATCTACCAAGCCCTTTAACGCCATGGCGCTGCCTCACCTGCCCGGTCCAGAAATTCCACGCACTCCGTCTGGGAATACCTGGCTGCAACATCTCGCGCCTTTTCTTGGTGGTAGTTTAAAGCTTCTATATCGACGTCCAGTTCCACTAGTGCCTTCAACGTTTCCAGGCGACCCCAGGCTGCAGCACAGTGTAGGAGTGTGTACCCTGACAGACAGAATGAAGATGGTCAGGTCGAATAGACTATGGACAGTGCCCAACTCAGGATGGTTGGACATGATTTTTTGACTTGACGATGGTGGGGAAGCCATCATTGTTTAGGAGAAACGATAGTTGGAATTTTGACAGATGACCTTCCCAAGACTAACAACATGTGGTCCAGTATTCTTGTGAAGCTGGAAAGTCACAGTGAGCCTCGGCTCCCAGTGGGCCTGTCGTCAGGACCAAGGGCAACTGTGTACAGAGTTGCTAAGCTATGAATAGGTCGGATAGACAATGCATTTTCCACAGGTGGTATTTTATCATGAGCCTATTGGTCACAAACCCATCATAAGTCAAGGCACAGCTGGACATGTTTAGGCTACTGTTTGCAGTAGAGTATCACGAGTATTAAACAATTACTATGAAGTGCTTTAAATCTAGTGAACTCATCTAATTTTATAAAAATTCTAGGGTATCAGAATTATTCTGATTCTATTCTTACAGATAAGAAAAATAAAGTCCAGAGAAGTTAAGAGACTTGTCCGAGGAACACAGCGAATGAATCATGGACACAAGGAACCAACGCACGCAGTCTGAGGCCTGAGCTCTTGCACGCCGTCTGAAGTTAACTTCCCCAGCAGTCATCTGTGTGGAACCACTGCACCTCCCACGCTAAGAACTTGCATTGAATTCTAGGTACTCTAGCAGGGCTGATAACAGTGGCATACAAATTGCCACAATTGTGTATGCTTTTGTTTAGAAATAAATTGTTTGAATTAAAGCTGAAATTATGACACACCAGATTAGTAAGTGAATTCTCAAACTTGACTGAGGTGTCTGCTTCCTTAAAATTGTTTTCAGAATGATTTCTTAAAGGAAAAGAATCAATTTTATTTATTTATTCATCTTTTTTGTTTGTTTGTTTTTCCGACAGTGTGTATGTGGTTTTGAACCAGGATCCTTGCGTGCCAGGCAAGCGCACTACTGCTGAGCCACCTCTCCAGTCCACAGACTGATTTTGTTAAATCAAAGATCATTATTTTAACCTAGTATTATGAGAGACCTCCCCTCCACCCACACCCCCAACCACCACCCCTTTAAACTGGGGTTCCAGGAGCAGAGCAGCTAGCACCACACCCTATCAGGAAACGCTGGTAGGGTGGAAGGTGGGTGTGCCTTTCCCAGGATGCTTCTTTTCCCTGGTGGATAGCCTACGGCTCTATCGCTCCCCAGGAAGCTTGTTTATACTGGCAGATGTCCTTGTGGCTCTTTTGTGACCTTGCCTGATCATCATTCTGGCACTTGGAGCCTGACTTAGCACTTTCCCCAGGGTCCCAAGGAAAATCCCGTCTAGCGTAGCCCCTGGTTCCTCAGATGGAAGGTCAAATTCAATACACTACCACGTTAGGAAACAAGTTCAGGACTTTCACTCAGAGACCCTGGGCAAGAAGGGTGAAAGAGTCAGAGGACAGTCCTCTGTGCCCACGTCACGCACGGCAGGAATAAAAAGAGAGAAATTATGGCAACTAATAATATACATGAGGACATGGAGTGTAACTTTAAATTTGTGGGCAAACACCTGAAATGGTTCATTTAGAAGATACAGAGAGAAAGGTGGGGAGCCCACTCTGCTAGGCAGGAGAGACACATCTCAGTTCTTACTCTGGCCACCAGCTCGGGCCATTGCATGTGATGCAGAGCTGGAATCAAGAGTGACCAAACCCTGCTTCTGGTATAAGAAAGCCAAGCTTACATTCACAACAAGTGCTGGGCAATACAAAGTTAACAATCCCCTCCATCTACCTAGATGAGAATCTACTTACGACTCCCTTAACAGGCCAAAAAAGAAAGCTCTACACATAGCACAAGAAGAGCTGAGCAAGAGAGTGAGCTAACACGCTGAATCTACTGACTAGCACCCACTCATTTTTCATTTAGTCCTCCCGATAACACTAAAGGGTAGGTATTCATGGGACTACTTTAGACCCAGTTGTGGACTGTTATAACCAGAAAAGATAACGTAAGAGTCAATAAGAAATCCAGAGGGGGCTGAAGCAGTGGCTCAGCAGTTACAGTGCTTGCCTGTCATGCGCAAGGACACGGGTTCAAACCCCAGCACCCACGAACACGACGAAGTGTCAGAGCAACGAAAGCAGTGTGAAAAAAACTCAATAAAAATTGACTCTCCCCCCCCCCACTGTCTTTCTTTAAAAAAAAATAAATAAAAGAAAGAAATCCAGAGGAGAGGCTGGAGCGATGGCTCAGCAGTTGCAGCGTTCCTGGCATGCACAAGAATACGGGTTTAAACCCCAGTACCATGTACACAACAAAGTGTTGGAGCAAAGAAAGCCACATGAAAAACTACATAAAATTGATTCTCTCTCTCTCTCTCTCTCTCTCTCTCTTGCTGTCCCTCTCTCTTTTAAAAAAAAGAAAGAAAAGGAAATCCAGAGTAGCATGAAATGAACTACATTAGAATCAGCCAAAATAGGAATTGCCTCACATTTGGTCCAACTATTTTTTTTAAAAGCATAAGTGAGAAACTTTAAAACACTACGAGAGACTGACCCAAGAATTTCCTTTTGCCTTTATTCCCTGCTGTCTACTGTTACAGAATGCCACAGAACGTTCACAAAGAAGAAAATTTCTCACTGTTCTGGGGTTTGGGGAGTCTAAAGGCCCTAGCACTCTGATGTGGGCCTTCTTGCCAGTTCCTCACAGGATAGGAGGCAGAAGAGCAAGGAATGGATCCATTCCACAGGCCTTCTGTGCAGTTGCATCAATCCATTCTGGAGGGCTCCTCTTGACCAAAACACCTCCCCAACCTCCCAACCTTGCTTAATTGAGCACTGAGTTTTTTGTTTGTTTGTTTGTTTGTTTGTTGAACCAGGAATTGAACCCAGGGTGCTTAACCACTGAGCCACATCCCTAGTCCTTTTTATATTTTAGTTTGAGGGAGGGTCTTGCTAACTTGCTTAAGCCTCGCTAAGTTGCTGAGGCTGACTTTGAACTTGTGATTCTCCTGCTCAGCCTTCTGAGTTGCTGGGATTACAGGCGTGCACCATCGTGCCTAACAAGCGTTGAGCTTTCAACACATGAATTTGGGGGATGCATCTGACCACATCACCTACCAAAAGGGGTGGGGGGCAAGAACTACTCAAACATCACCATTATTCCTGCCTCCTGCCTGAACGCTTGATCTTGAATGGTCCCAGGGTCCACACAGGCGAGATGCTACTAGCAAGGCTAGGAGACCATTCCAAATGAGGGCCTGTGCTATACCTGTAACTGCTTTCCTCCTGGATGAAGTAACATAATAGCACAGTGGTAATATCTAATCAAAATGCTCTTAAATTCTCTTGAGACACACGGTAAGGGAGGGATGGGTTTTTTTTCCTATTTTTTAAAATAGTTAAAAATTGGGACTGGAGCTACGGCTCAGTGATTATGGTGCTTGCCTGGCGTGAGTAAGGATGTGGGTTCAAACCCCAACACCATGTACACAACAAAGTGTTGGAGCAATGAAAGACACGTGAAATACTAAATAAAATTCCCTCTCTTTCTCTCACTGACCCACTCTGTTTTAAAAAAATAGTTAAAAATCAAGAAAGCAAGATTTATAAACAAGTAGAGGCTTCTACCCAGGAATTTGCAGTATTTGCATGTTTTATCCCTCATAGGAGACAGTCCATTTCTAGAACAAAACACACAGATCCTTGCAGTGCATTAATTAACCTCATCACGTTTCCAAGACAAGGAAAACATCTAAATGAGATTATTTCAGAAAGCATCCTAAAGGGGTTTTCTTAAAGTTCTCCCATAACACCAGGGATGAGCATTGGATTCTAGGATGGGGGATACAAAAAGGGATGCTGGAAACCCCCACAGGAAGAAAGGGACCGTGAAGCAACTGGGGAGGACTCGGGTTGATTGTGAGTTGTGGAAGATCACTGGGAAACAGAGCGACTAGCGAGGCAGTTCACAGTAGACCCTAAGACCCAACAAGAAGGAAAGGAAGCTCTTCCTCTCTGCAGGCTTTGCTCTCATTTAAACTCATGCTGGCCCTGGGACATGGGCGTTAGGTAGCCGTAGTGCTGTTCTCAACTACGTGTACGGGACAGGAAGCAGAGAGAGGATAAGCGCTTTTATCGAGGTTGTCATAAATCAATGAGCGTGCGGAGGAAGGAGCACATTCAGAACTGAGGCGTTAATAATCGGGAACGGGTAACAAGCCAGGCAACTAGACTCACCTATCTGGTTCACCTCTGCACGTGCTGTTTCTTCCTGCCAGGAACAGGAATTACAGTAGTAGAATAAAATAACAGGAGTATACATTTTATGTTTACTTGGTACTAATACTGATATTTTATAAAACTGGGCTTAGAATTCTTTAATTAGCAAAACTAACACTGTCATTCTATTAGCAATATAAATCATCAGATAAAATTAATAAAAATTAAGGTTTAGGGGCTGGAGCGGTGACTCAGCTGTTATGGCACTTGCTGGAATGCACAGGGACATCCGTTTGCACCCCAGCACCACACACATGAAAGCCACATGAAAAACTAAATAAAAAATTGATTCTTTCTCTCTCACTGTCCCTCTCTCTTTGTTAAAAAAAAAATTAAGGTTTGAAAAACAAACACTACAAAATGAATAAAATGTAATTAATCATGGAAATTATAAATGAAACACTATTTGAGTAAAGTGTGTCAGTGATATCCAGGATAATTTAATACAAAATTTTTCAGCTACTGATATTTTTCTGACTCAACATTAATGAGAAGGTAATAACATACTCACACCAAAGTTACCCTACCAACAATTTGAAAACAGAAACACGTATCTCCTTGAATAGCTTTTGGCATTTT
The DNA here is from genome assembly GCA_004027875.1 of Aplodontia rufa. Taxonomy (NCBI): domain Eukaryota; kingdom Metazoa; phylum Chordata; class Mammalia; order Rodentia; family Aplodontiidae; genus Aplodontia; species Aplodontia rufa. The sequence continues at coordinate 10,340 of PVKS010021510.1, read as the reverse complement.
AGCTAGTACTGCAACCTTTTATTAAGAGTAAACTGCTCTCTCCCCACCAAAAGTTGCAGGTTTATATTTATCTTTTATATTTTTTTTAATTTTTTTAGTTTCCTCTCAGAAGAAAACTCCATTACATCTTCCCAACCAATTTCAAAACTGTAGGGTTCATGTTAAATTTTTTTTATAACAGAAATTCTTCAATGTCACCATGTGAACAATCTAACTGTGTAGACTTCAGTTAGCTTTTTGTAACCATTGAGTAATCGAATCACTGATATTGTTCTCAACCCACAAATAACTGAAATCTCTTATTCTTAAAACACCACTATCACTGCAAAAATGGTAACTGGGTGTTGTGGTCTGGATACAGTTTGAGCATGTCCCCCAAGGGTTCGGGTGATGGAAGCCTGGTGTCCCCAGTGTGTTGATGTACGAGGTGGTGGAGTTGGTTGGGTCACTGAGGGTGCTGTCATTGGGAAGGACTAAGATAGATAAATCAATAAATAAATTTGAAAAACAACAAAAACTATTTTATCTATTTTTAAAAGACCACTATTTTGGTTTCATAAGATGGTGAGTGAATATTCCAGAATAGCAGAAACACTGTAACACCTGCTAATACCTGATCCTTGGTCACTGTACTGCCTTCTGTGCCCCATCCCTCACCTCTGCTTCACTGCCAGGAAAACTCTTAGACATTCTTCAGGACTCAAAGCCAGGCACAGTGGCACAAGCATGTAATCTTGGGGGCTCTGGAGGCTGAAGATCACAAGTTTGAGACCAGCTTCAGCAACTTAATGAGACTGTAAGCAACTTCACAAGACCCTGTCTCAAAATAAAAATAAAAAAGGTTGGAGGTGTGGCTCAATGGTTAACTACCAGTACCCCTGGGTTCAATCCCTGGTACCAAAAGAAAAAAAGACTCAACAAAAATATTTCCCCCTCTGTGAAACCTTCCCTGAACATTCCCAACAATTCCAGGTAAAGCTGGCTTATCTCTGCCCTCAGCTACCACTGGCCCTTATCCTACCATAAGTCATTATTGGTTCACATATCTGTTTTCTGCTAAGCCATGAATTCACCAATGTCTGAACTGATTCATCTTTATATCCCCAGTTCTCAGCACAAGGCTTGGTTATTATTCTACCCATAATAAAGGTTTTCTGGGGCTGGAGCGGTTGCTCAGTGGTTACAGCACTTGCCTGGCATGCAAGTGAGTACGCGAGTTCAAACCCCAGCACTACGTACACAGCCAAGTCTCGGAGCAACAAAGGACACATGAAAAACTAAATAAAATTGATTCTTTCTCTCTCTCTCTCACTGTCCTTCTTTCTTTAAAAAATAGATAATAAATAAAGGTTTTCTGAGTGTATGAATAGATGGAGCTTAAATGGTAATCGGTTCTGATTTTGCCTGTTCAAGTACAGTCAGATTTGGTGACCAAAGCCTTGCAGAACCAGAGAGAGTTCCACTGTCAATGGACTGAAAAATAGAGAGGCTCAGCCACAAGACAGGCACTTCCCAACAGGCCAAAAGTCAGCCTTGCCCAGAGCTGAAACTATAGACACAGTGTCATGTTCCTCTTTCGAAACTAACACCTAGACAGAAAGGATATCCTGAAAGCAAACCTGATTCATTGCTAAGCTTCAAGATGACTTTCCTCTCTCTTCAGTTCTGTATCATCCACAAATCAATGGCGTTCATCTTCTCACTTTAGAGAGACCCCTGTTCTGCACTCTTCCCCCAAAAGTCTCTTAATTTGGGCCACTGTGTTCTAATGTTCTAGTTTCTGGTTGAATGTATTCCACTGCTATGCCTAAATAACAACAGTCTTAATTTACAGGAACTATAATTACACAGATGTTCTCCATTGTAAGTTTTTTCCCTTGAAATATTTTTTCTTAAAATCTTCAGAGCCTGCTGAGCATCACTAGAAAATGATCTAAAAATCAAACAAATAATTAACATAAAAATTCATAAATAGAAAAAGTAGAGAGTGGTATAAGCAGGATGACTAAGGACAATACCCTGCCCTCCCTGCCCCCAAAGCAGAAAGGCCACAGCAAAGTACAAACAACCATATTCTGGCCAGAGGGACTCAAGAAGCATGCTAGAGAATAGCAGGGAAGAGACAAGATCCTTTGGGGTGCAAAACCTCAAGGTAGCATCATGAAGAGTGGAGTAAGAGACCCTGACTCCCCAGTACCATCTCTCCATTCTGGACTGACTTGGCCAAGATGGACTTCTCCTTATCAAGAAGATGTAGGCTGGAGACCCCAACAGTCCCCACTGCTGCTACAGATGATTACACAGGAGACTCATCAGCACTTCCAGTACCCAGACACAGTTGGGAGAATTGCCAGAGTTCACCCAGCTGTATTTCCACAAAGTAGGAGCCCACATTGTAAGTGCCCCAACACTCTCCATGAGCTGAGCTACTGCAGGTTGGCACCATCCTGAATCTGACCTACTGCAAGAGTACATCCTGCCCTAGAGGTTAGTACCTACAGCATATCTCCATTCCTGAGACTCTGCTGTCCTTCCACTGCATTCATGACCACAGCACCATGACATCACCTACTCAAAGCACAGGCCTAGGAGGAAGGCCAAGACCCAGGTTTCCAAACCCACATTACACCCCAAACTAGGTTAGCTGGTGGTCCGTGTGCACCTATACTCAAACACAACAGCCAGCCAAGGATCAGCCCCATCACACCAAAGAGCCTGCCAATACATCCAGCCAACAATGTATAGCATCTGCACACATAACAGCCCAGCCCAACAGTTAGCCAATCATGTCCTCAAAACTGCAGTAGCCATGCACACCCAAACCCAGTCTGGCAGCAGGCAGACAGCAACCCACCCTCCAAAAAGCCAACAGTCCAAGCATTTGCAAGTACCCACAAATGGCTCAGCAGACACCTGGTGGCAGCTTTGCCCCCCAAAATACAGTGTCACACCACCCCAGTTACAAACACGGCATAGCACATTGATGCAACTACAGACATCACTACCAAGGGTTATAGCTGAACAAATGCAATGCCACTCAATCCATCCAGAATGGAAGATGATGCACCCTACCCAGCTGACACCCTACCATCCATTCACAGGAAAATGCCTTTCCCTATGGGAAAGAAGACCAAAAAAAAAAAAAATCCCACTAAGTTGGAAAAAGTCACTACTGCACTAGATGTGTGGATATCAATGTGGGGTACAGAAGAAACATGAAAAAGCAAGGAAATGTAACACCCCCACGGGACGGGACACAATAATTCTCCAGCAACAGACTCTAAGGAAAAGGATATGTGTATAATATGTAAATATAAAAAAATAAGAGCATACAGATTAAAAAATATAATGAAATCAGGAAAACAACTCATGAATGAATTTAAAATTCAACAAAAAGATAAATATAAAAAAAGAAACAAGCAGATATTTTGCAATGGGGGTAATCAATGAGGGAAAAGGAAAAATAAAATACAACTGAGAGCCAAAGAGCAGAGCAGATGAAGCAGAAAGAATTTCTAAACTTGAAGACAAGTATTTTGAAGAAAAATATGGAAAGTGGGAAAAAAGAATGAAAAAGAGCAAGGAAAGCTACAGAATCTATATGCTACCATTAAAGAGTCAAATATTCATAGAATGATGGCTCCTGAGGCAGAAGAGACAAAGAAAGGCATAGAAGCACAGGCAAAGAAACTGTAGCTGAAAAAGAAAGAAAGAAAAGCTTAACACTTCCCAAGACTGTGTATCATAATAGACAGGAAGACCAATGGAATAGAACAGAACACACACACTAACCCACAGATCTTCAACCATATGATATTAGACAAAGAGGGGAAACAGAGCATGGAGGAAAGACAGCCTGTTCAACAAATGGTGCTGGACAAACTGGACAGCCACATGCAGACAACTGAAACTAGATCCTTATCTCTCACAAAAACCAAATCGAAATGGATCAAAGAACTAGGAATTAAACCAGCAACCATACAATTATTAGAAAAAAAATAGGATCAACACTCCACCATATTGGCATAAGCACCTTCTTCCTTAACAAGACTCCCATACCACAAGAATTAAAATCAAGAATCAATGAGTGGGATGCCATTAAACTGAAAAGCTTCTGCTCAGCTAAGGAATTAGTGAAGACTGTCAAGAAAGAACCTACAGAATGGGTGAAAATCATGGTCTGCTACCTCTCCAACAGGGGGCTAATATCCGGAATATACAAGAACTCAAAAAACTGAACACCAAAAACACAAATAATCCAGTCAATAAATGGACTATGGAACTAAACAGAAACTTCTCAACAGAGGAAGTTCAAAAAGCCAAAAGATATATGAGAAAATTGCACTGAGATTCCTCCCCACTCCAGTCAGAATGGCAAAGATGAAAAATACAAATAACAGATGCTGGAAGGGCTGTGGGGAAAAAGAAGCACTCACATACTGTTAGTGGGATTGCAAACTGGTACATCCACTCTAGAAAACAATGTGGAGAATCCTCAAAAAATTAGGGATCGGGGGCTGGAGTGATTGCTCAGTGGTTAGAGTGCATGAGGACCCAGGTTCAAATCCACAGTACTACATACAAAAGTGTCAGAAAATCTAAAGCCAGATGAAAAATAAATAAATAAAACTGATTCTCAGTCTCTCCCTCCTTCCCTCCCTCCCTCACTCTCTCTGTTCAAAAAAAAAAAAAAATAGGGATGGTACCACCATAAGACCCAGCTAACCCACTCCTGGGGATTTTCCCAGAAGAGCTAGAATCAGCATGTTACAGAGACACAGCTACATCAATGTTTGCAGTAGCTCAATTTACAAAAGTTAAATTATGGAAGCAACCTAGATGCCCTTCACTGGATGAATGAATCCAAAATCTGTGGAATCTATGTCCAATGGAGTTCTTCTACTCAGCTGTTAGAAAGATATCATGGCTTTTGCAGGTAAATGGATGGAAATGGAAAAAAAATCATGCTGAGTAAAACAAGCCAAACCCAGAGACTTAAGGATCAAATACTTTCTGTCATATGTGGAAGCTACAGTAAAACCTAAGAGAGGATGAAAGTCAAGTTATTTAACAGACCCATGAAATTTGAAGTAACACATAAGCTGTAAGAACTATAGTTATGAAGGGGGAAAGGGAAGAATAAAGAGAGGAAGGAGAGGGAGGGAAAGGGGGTGATCAATACTGTAGAGTACAGTTGACTCCCATGAGGACCCTAAATGCACCAAGACATGTGTATTCATCTAGTAATTTCCAATGTTTAAATTACATGTATACATTCAAAACACCGAAGGAAAAAAGCTGTCAGCTGAGAATACTACACCCAGCAAAGCTATCCTTCAGACGTGAAGAAAGTCTCAGACAAGCAAAACCTGAAGGAATTCATTACCACTAGACAGGTCACACAAGACATTCTTAAGGAGTGCTACATACAGAAGGGAAAACATAAAACTACCATCGTGAAAACATGCGCAATGGTAAAACTCATTGATAAGGTAACAAATGAGAAGAGAGGAATCGAACCTTACCACTATACAAAACCACAAAGATTTACAATAAGACAATAAGAAAAGAATAAAGGATATACAAAACAACTAGAAAACAAGCAATGAAATAACAGGAATGGGATGTTATCTATCAATAATAATCTTGAATGAAAATGGCTTAAATTCCCCCAGCTAAAAGATATCAAGTGGGGGCTGGAGTGGTGGCTCAGCAGTTCCGGAGCTTACCTGGCATGGGCGAGGACACAGATTCAAAGCCCAGCACCACATACACAACGAAGTGTCAGAGCAACAAAAAACTCATGAAAAACAAAGGAAAAAATTGATTCTTTCTCCCCACCCCCTTTCTGTCCCTCTCTTTGGAAAAAAAAAAGATATAAACTGGAAAAGTGGATAAAAAAGGAAGACCCATCTATACGCTGCCCACACCAAGCTTACCTCACCACACAAAGACACACAAAGACTAAAAATGAAAAGACAGAAAGGAGATCTGCTATACAAATGCAAACCAGAAGCAAGCAGGAGTAACAGTTTATACCAGGAAAGAAAAAGCAGACTTGCAGTAGTCATCTTTCCAGAATACCTAAAATAATTAATTTATAAATGAAAAGGGTTTGTTTTGGCTCACAATTTTAGAGGTTCCATCCATGACCACCAGATCCATTGCTCTGGGCCTGTGGCAAGGTAGCATATAATGGTGGGAGCAATCAGAAAACCAAAATCACTCACATCATAAGCCAGGGAAAAGAGGGAAAGGAAATGAAAGGGTCACACAAGCCCATTCAAGGGCACACTCTGGCAACCTAAGAACTTCCCACTAAAGGTTCCACAAACTCCCAATAGGGCAACCCCAGGAACTGAGACTTCAACACCCAAACCATAGCACAATCTTTAAGTCAAAAACTCAAAAGAGACAAATAAAGTCATTATGTAATAATAAAGGTATCAATTTAGCAAGAAGATATAAGAATTGTGACTACATCTGCACCCAACTCTGAATCGTCTGAATATATAAAGCGAATGCTATTTGCTCCAAAGGGAGATTGTGGAAATTAAAGGAAGATCAGGAGAGTAGAGGAAAGAGAAGAAAGGGGGAAATACTGGAGAAGGATACTGGCCAAACTGTATTTTTATACCATATGCATGTACCAATATGTCACAACAAATTCCACAGTTATGCACACCCATGACGCACCAATTTAAAATATGGGAGAAAAGACCCTAAGGAGTGAGCAGAGTCTGAGGATGCACCTGCTGTGGATCTGCTGCAGCCCACACCTCATATCACCAAGCCATGCAGTATTAATGGATCTTCACCAGGGGCCAGGGTGGCCTGGGCCAGCTACCTGTAGCTGAAGGGCAGTGGTCAAGCTATTCAAGGTGCCTGAGAGTATTCTGATAAAGTCCACAAACCCAGACCAAAACATCTCAGATACTTTTTTTTCTGGCCCAACAAAACATTTTTTTATTAGATGAATATGGAGTTACAATTGAGGGGGAATCATTGTCAAACAATCAAGAACAAATGTATATATACATAGTTACCCAAGGCTAATGCCATGTCATGGATGTCTCAGATACTTTTGACCAGAAGTTCTCCAAGGTGCCTACCAAGGTCAAAGACTATAAAACCTTTTCATTGTGAAGATCAACCCCAGCCTTCATGTGGCAGAACTGCCTGGCGGGTTCTTCATTAATAATATGGTGAGCATGGGAAGGAAGATGATACACGAAGCCACAAATGCCTCCCTTGGCTCAATGCAGCCCTGAGCTATGCCAAAGTTTTGAGGCTAGGGAGGGGCATGAACTTCTCAGCAGAAGGGCGCTCAACTTCCCCACCATCAGGAAGCAGGGCCTGGGCTACCTCATGCAGATCAAGAACCAGATCAGCTCCTCCATGTCACAGATGTGCAACATGCTGAGTGGAGGGAACAGGAATGCAGACCAGCTGGTCTCCAAGCTGGAGGAGATGCTGCCTGTCATCCGCTCCGGGAGTGAAGAGCTCAAGGACCCTAAGCAGTCAGCCTTCAATGGCATTGCACATCACTGAGTTTCTATCTCTGTGCCAAACAGAGCAGTTGATCCAGGAGCTGGCCAAGGAAGTGCAATATCAGCCTGCACATCACCGTCGACCAGGTCGGCTCCCCTACCCCAAGAAGCTGTGCAGGATTTGTGAAGCCTAACATAAGATTCAGGACAAGCACTTGGATCAGATAGAGGATCTGTATGAAGATTTACACGTTGTGGAGTTGCTGCTATTACCTCCACCAGGAGTGGGAGGCCGGGCAAGTAGAACACCTTCTCTGCCCTCCTCCTAGAGCTTATGAGCCACTCAGTGCCCACCAGCACTGCTGCCAGCTCCAGGGGCTGCCATTTCTCTTGCACGTCTCCAACCTCCCCAACTCCATCTCCAATATCCCTGATGAACAGAGATGTAAAAACTCAACAAAATACTAGCAAATTGAATCCAATTGTACACCAAAAATATCACATACACAATCAATTTGGATTTATCCGGGTGATGTAAGGGTAGTTCGCAATCAATAACTGGTGTATCACATCAATGGAATGAAGGACAAAGCCCGTATGATCACCTCCTCCACACACGCAGGGGAAAGCATCTATCCAATTCAACATTCTCTGTGATTAAAAACTCTCAAGACATTAGGGGTAGAAGGAAGGTACTTCGATGCAATGAAGGCTATATAGGATGAGCTCAGAGCTAGCATTGTTCTGAAGAGGGGGAAGCTGGAGGCATTTGTGGCAGAAGATAAAGATGCCCACTTACATCACTTTTATTCAACTCAGTGCTGGAAGTTCTAGTCAAGGCAATCGAGCAAGAGAAAGAAATAAAGGGCATCCAGATCAGAAAAGAAGTCAAACTGTCACTGTTTGCAGATGACATTATCTTATATTTTTAAAAAAACCTAAAGACTATGCCAAAAAAGAAAAAAAAACTGCTAGAGTAAGTGAATTCGGCAAAATTGCAGGACACAAAAATAAACAGATGTGCAATCACTTTAATAGCGGCTGCAAAAAATAAAATATTTGGTAACAAATTTAACAAAAGAATACCAATGAAAGAAATTGAAGAGGAAGCACAAAAAAACGGAAAGACATCCCTGCTCATAGATTGGAAAACTCGACATTGTTAAGATGTCCCTGTTGCCCAAAGCAATCTTTAGACGCAAAGCTCTCTCTCAAAATACCAATCACATTCTTCATAGAAGTAGAAAAAATAACCCTAAAATTTATGTGGAAGCATCCAAGTAATCCCCACTAGCCAAAACCACCATGCGCAAAAAGAACGAAGCAGGAAACGTGACCTGACCTCGGAATACACTACAAAGCTGACGTGATGAAAAGAGCATGGTGGCTGGCGTAGACACAGATGTGCAGACTGACGAAACCACACAGAAAGGCTGGGGGCAACTCCAGGCATCCGCAGCCAACTGACCCCTGGACAATACCCAGCACCAAAGTATCTTAACAAGAAGATAAATGGACATCTTTATGATATTCAGTGTTGCCATCTGAAAGATTTGTATACTTTAGGTCCTCTTTGATACTTCTTATCAGTTTTGTCAGATTTAACTCCTACTTTATCATTTCATCATAAATAAGATCTTTATTTTTATTATATTCTCTAAATAATTTTTTGAGAGAGAGAGGGAGAGACAGAAAGAGAGAATCAATTTTATTTAGTTTTCATCTGGATTTCACTGCTCTGACACTTCGGTGCGTACGTGGTGCTGGGGTTTGAACTTGGGTCCTCAGACATGCCAGGCAAGCACGAACAATACCACTGAGACACGACTCCAGTCCCTCTAAATGATTACTGCTGATATAGAGAAAGCTACTATTTTGGAATATTGGTCTTACATTCATATACTTCAAACTCTGTTAGTATCAATAGTAAATTCCCTTGAATTTAGGTCTATGTGCCCAGGAATAATGAGAGTTTGGTGTTTGCTATTCTGATCCTTATATCCAGTAATGTCCTGGTAAATGTACGAAAGCCCAGTTCTCTAAAGGGAAAGACCCTTGGCCAATTACTGGGATGTGTGGTGCAGCATGGAAATTTCCCACCACCAACACGATGTCAAAAAGCCCCTGAAAATTTGACAATCAGCTCTGTAGAGCTGGCAAAAGCTGTCTACTGCAGTTGCTTAGGACTAAACTGAGAATGGCAGCCGTAGCGATAATCCGATAGCATGCTTCTAACACTCCGCTAAGCGAAGCGCACTTCAGATTTTTGAAAGGCAGCTTTCTAAAGGGTTTCTTTTATTCCTGTTTTAAGAGCTTGACTCATGAATGATTGCTTCATTTTTTACAAATGACTTTTCTATACCTGTTGACACCTTTGTGTTTTGCTTATTTGATCTTTTAATGTAGTAAACTGAACTAATACTGTTTTTAATGTTATAACCATCCTTTCATTTATTCAACTAGTCCAATACATTTTTGTGTGTGTGATGAAAGTGATTTCCATTCATTTTAATTTATAAATAAAAACTGTGGCTGGCTCACACATGTAATCCCAGCAGCTTAGGAGGCTGAGGCAGCAGGATCACAAGTTCAAGGCCAGCCTCAATAACTTAGCAAGGCCCTAAGCAACTTAGTGAGACCCTGTCTCAAAATAAAAAATAAACAAGGCTAGGGATGTGTCTCAGTAGCAAATTGCCCCTGGGTTAAATCCCCAGCACCTACCAAAAAATCTGTATATTTATCATGTATAACATGTTCTACAATATGTATACATTGTAAAATGGCTTAATTCAATAAGTAACTTATACATCATCTTACATATTTATCATTTCTGTTATGAGAATACTTTAA
>PVKS010021509.1:0-35086 GCA_004027875.1 Aplodontia rufa | reverse complement strand
AAAAATAAAGCATTATATTTAAGGATGAGTCAAGCCGCTTTTCCTTCACTGATTCAGCCAATAAGGGAAAATGTCCCTATTTTAAGGGTTAGTATTATAACATCAGCTCCCCCTATTGATCATTTCAGAAATGACATGGCACTTGAAGCTCTTTTGAGCAGCCACAAAAATAGATTTCCCGTCAAAAGAAAATATTAATTGAATTAAACCAGTGAAGACGCATTTCAAAGTTTATTTTATTGAAACAAACATGATAATGATATAAGGGAAGAATAAACAATATGTTGGGGTTTATTTTTTCTTTTTTTTTTTTTTTGGTACCAGGGATTAAATCCAAGTGTGCTTAACCACTGAGCAATATCCCCAACCCATTTTATTTTATTTATTTTTTTATTTTGAGACAGGATCTCGTTAAGTTGCCGAGGGCCTCACTAAATTGCCAAGGCTGCTCTTGAACTTGCAATCCTTCTGCCTCAGCCTCCCAAGTCTCTGAGATTACAGGAAGGTTTTAAGTGCAATTTTATAATGTCTCCAATCCTGCAGATTACTATGATCCTCAAACATATACTGTGTTTAGAAAAAATCAGTGGTAATAGAATCTAACATAAATATAATAAATAAAAATAATTCCAGGCTCTCTGAAGATAATGATTTTAATTTGCATAATCTGGACAAGCGGCCCTTAAACTTTGGCATGCATCAAAATTACCTGGAAGTCTCAACAGAAGACATGGATTTGTTTGTGATCCAGTGTGTGATGGAGTGAGAATGTACATTTCCCATACTTTAGGAATCACTGCTTTAGACAGTTGCTACTCAAATATGATCTGCGAGACAGCAGTTTCAGCTTCACCAGGGAGACCGCAAACAAAAAGAATCTCAGGCCCACCTCAGACTTAATAAATAAGAATTCTCTTTAAATCAGTCACAGGTGATTTGTATGGACCTTAAAGCTTGCAAAGCGTTGACTTAGAGCCGTGGTGGAAAAGCTTTTTGGTATATGGTCAGATAATGTATATTTTGATTTATAGGCTGTCAGTCCCTGTCACAAGTACTCAACTATGCCACTGTAGCACAGTAGCAGCCATAAATTAATATGGCTATGTTGCAATAAAACTTTACAAAGGCAGTCAGTAGCCAGATTTGGTCCACAAGTCAGTTTATTGACCTCTGTCTCAGAATGGGTGTGTTTATGTGTGTTTTAAAACCTTGAGGCCCACAGTTTCTGTTTCAATAGTTCTAGGGTTGGACCTGCTTTTTGTATTTTTAACAAGCATTTGAGAAAATTTTGAATCGGAAAGTATGCAAACCACAGTTTGAGAAACACTTTAAACCATTGTTTTCCCTGGTGATATCTAACTATTTTATTAGATATTTTTCTGTTAAATAGCTCCTAAAAAGAAAAGTTAAAGCTGCTGGTCTAGGGCTGGAGCGGTAGCTCGGCAGTTACAGTGCTTGCCTGGCATACGCAAGTACACAAGTTCAAACCCCAGCACCACGTACACAACAAAGTCTTGAAGCAACGAAAGCCATATGAATAACTAAATGAAAATTGATTCTTTCTCTCACCCTCACTGTCCCTGTCTTTAAAAAAAAAAAAAAAACCCCACTGCTCTATTCTTTCTTTTCAATAAAAACCGACCATGTTCTCCTAGACATCTTTCACTCTCAAGTCAAATATATGTGACTTCTCATGCACTACCAAGAAACCCCAGCACCACCCATGCAACGGGTATAGGAGAAACCATAACCAGATGAAAAACGAAAAATAAATAAAAACTGATTCTTTCTCTCTCCCTTAAAAAAAAATCCTGGCTCTGAAAGAGTTGCAGCTGCCTATATTTTCCCTGAAGAAAAGAGGACAAGCTGCAACATATTTAAGCCAAAAACTCATTACAGAATAAAATTAGACGCAAATCCTTCTTTTTTGCTTCATCTAATTTTTTCAAAACTAAATTTGACTGTTCTAACTAAACTCTTCAGGGAATAGTTTTGTGATGAAAGCAAAAATATGTGTTGTACTTTCTCTGAACTCAGTATCAAGCAGAGAAAGGGAGGAGGAAGGCACCTGGGAATTTGTTTTCATCCTCTGAATGAGAAGTCATTTGTTTTATGAAGATGACAGCTCAATTTTCCTTTCATCCCCATGGTCTACTCCCCTTTCACCCACTCTCTTTTCCTCCAGAGACACCAGTTCGGAAGAAAGTCAACTTTTTGTTGCATCTCTATATTTTGTTTAGGAGACTTCTGGGAAACAGTGCATGGTTAAAAAACAAAACAAAACAAAACTTGTTAGTGGGGCTGGAGTGGTGGCTCAGCGGTTAGGGTGCTTGCCTGGCATGCACAAGTACGTCAGTTCAAACCCCAGCACCACGTACACAACGACATCTTGAAGCAACAAAAGGCACATGAAAAACTAAACAGAAATTGTTTCTCTCCCTCTCCCTCACTGTCCCTCTCTCTTAAAAAAAAACTTGTTAGTGAACAGAGATGAACATTATAAGCATTATGTGCTCATTAAACAGTTTTCTGAAGGTATAGAAAAATACATCTACGTCTTTTTTTTTTTAAATGTTTTCCAGCTGTCCTAAAGTAGAGGTTTAAATGGTGAGATTCCTGGGGTCTGAATTTGTTTATAATTCTTTCTTAATGATCAAACAATGCTGCATATTATAATTTAGAAAATGCAGACAAACAATGAAAGAAATCATGAATAGCACAATATATGCAAAACTTTATGAAATCTTAAAAGATAATTTGAGGTGAGATTCACTTAACATAAAATTAACTATTTCAAAAGTGAACACATACTCTTTAGTATATTCATAATGTTTGCAACTACCACCTCTCTCTAGCTCCAAAACATTTCTACAATTCCAAAATAAAACCTCTCACGGATGAAGCAATTTCTCTCTATTCTCTCACCCCACAACCTTTCACTACCACTAATCTGCAAGTTGCCTCTGGGTTATCTATCTTGGATATTTCATATAAATGAAATGTATATATACACACATATATATATGTGGAATATGTAATATATGGTATATATGATAAATATATATGATGTGTGTCTGTCTTCTTTGACTTCATGCATTTTTTAGGATCATGCACATTATAACATTTATTAGTACTTCATCATTCTTTATAAGTGAATAATATTCCACTGCATGGATATACCACAATATTTTGATCTCTCTGTCGATGGACATTTGGCCACTTCTCCCTTTTGGCTATTATGAATAGTGCAGACGTGAACATCTTGTACCCATCCTGGTTTGAGTACAAGTTTTCAATTCGTTCTGTGTATATACTGAGCAGTGAAAGTGAAAGGTCATACAGTCATTCTGTGCTTTACTTTCTGTGGAACTGCCAACTGTTTCCCACAGTGGCTGAACCATTTTATATTTCCACCAACAAAGTAAAAGGGCTTCAATTTCTCCACATCCTTGCCAGGACTGTTTAAAATTATGTTCATCCTTGCGGGTGTGAAGTGGTACCTAGTTGTAATTTTAATTTGCACTTACTTACTGACCAGTAATGTCGAGCGTCCTTTCATATGTTTGTTAGCCATTTGCACATTTTCTTTGGCAAAATGTCCATTCAAGACCTTTGCCAGTTTTACGACTGGGTTGTCTTGTTCTTAGGTTGTAGCTTCTTTATTCTGGATCCTGGACTCTTATTGGCTATATGATCTGTCAATATTTTGTGTCATTCTGTAGGTTGTCCTACTTTCATTTACTGTCCTTTGATACACAAGTTTGAACTTTCAATGAAGTCCTACGTATCTGTTCTTTTCTTTTGTTATTCATATTTGGGGGGCGCATATCTAACACAGTCTGTCATTTGGGATCATGAAAATTTACCCATTTTTTTCTGAGTGATTATTGATTTTAGCTTTATATTGAGATTGTTGATCCATTTTGAATTAATTTTCATATATGGCATAAAGCAGGACTCCAAACTTGTCCCTTTCCATGTGGACATCCAGCCATCCCAGCACCATTTTGTTGAGTAAACAATGGATTGTTCCTCCACTGAATGATCTTGATATTCTTGTCAAAAAGAACTTGGCCATAGATATGTGAGTTTGTTTCTGAGTTATCAGTTCTATTCCATTTATCTGTTTCTTTTTTCCATTTTTTTAAATTTATTTTTATTAGTGCATTATAGTTGTACATAATGATGAGATTTGTTGTCACACATTCATAGATACACACAATACACCAAAACAATTTGGTCAATACCCACCCACCCCCTGCACTCCTTTGCCTCTCTCCTCCAATCCCCTGATCCCTTGCCTTTCTTCTGGGTGCTATATTGTTCCTTAAAAAACCCAAGTAAATTGATATAATTCTTATACTTATGAAGAACATTTATATGTATATGACTATAGTATACAGTGACATAAATGCTTGGAAATGTACCTTGCTTTATCTCTGTTACAACATTTCCCCTTCTCCTCCTTTCCCTTGTTACTCTTCAATATATTTGACAATAGGATTAAATATTTATGTTTTCATAAAGGCATGCAGTATAGCTTGTTTAAATATCTTATATAGTATCTTGCAACTCTATCTCATAATATTAACATTTTGATTCTCTGGTTCTAATCCATGAGTTTATCTACTTTTCCCCCAAGCCTGGGTTTAGTTCCAGCCACCACAAATGAGAGAAAACATTCAGCTCTTGAATCTCTGGGTTTGGCTAACTTCGCTCAGCATGATCTCTTCCTTTGCCATTCATTTACTTCAATGGGTACAATATCATTGTTTCTAGGATCTGAGTAAAAATCCATGGTATATCTATATACCACAATTTTGGATCCATTCACCTAGTGAGGAGTATCTGGGATGATTCCATAGTTTAGCTATAGTAAATTGAGCTGCTATAACATTGACATAGTTGTGTCTCTGTAGTATGCTGAGTCTAGCTCTTTTGGGGAAATACCCAGGAGAGGACTAGCTGGTCCATAAGGTGGTTCCAGCACTAGTTTTTTGAGGAGTCTCCACACTGCTTTCCAGAGTGGCTGAGCAAGATTGCAGTCCCACTAGCAGTATAAGAGTGTTCGTTTTTTCCTACAACCCCTCCAACATCTGTTATTGCTCATATTCTTCATTTTTGCCACTCTGACAGGGGTGAGGTAGAATCTGAGTGAAGTTTTGATTTGCATTTTTCTGATTGTTAGTGACATACAACATTTTCTCATATATTTATGGGCTTTTTGGACTTCTTCCATTGAGAAGTTTTTATTTAGTTCCCTAGCCCATTTATTGATTGGATTTGTGTTTTTGGTGCTCAGTTTTTTAAAATTATTTATATACTCTGGATGTTAGCCCTCTGTCAGAAGTGTAGCAGGCAAAGATTTTCTCCCAATCTGTAGGTTTTCTCTTGACACTCTTGACTAATTCTTTAGCTGTACAGAAGCTTTTCAGTTTAATGGCATCCCATCCATTTATTTTTGGCTTTAAATCTTGCTCTGTGGGCGTCTTGTTAAGGAAGGCAGTGCCAACACCTATTTCATGGAGTGCTAATCCTATTTTTTCTGCAAGCAATTGTATAGTTGCTGGTTTAATTTCTAGGTCTTAGATCCATTTCAGTTTAATTCTTGTGCAGGATGAGAGATAAGGATCTAATTTCAGTTGTTTGCATATGGCTATCCAGTTCATCCAGCTCCATTTGTTGAACAGGCTGTCCTTCTTCCACACTATGCTTTTACCCCCTTTGTCAAATATCAGATGATTAAAGATTTGAGGATTTGTCTCAGAATTTTCTCTTCTGTTCCATTGGTCTTCACATCTGTTTTGATACCAATACCATGCTGTTTTTCTACTATAGCCCTACAGTATAATTTCAGGTCTGAAATTGTGACACCTCCTGCTTCCTCTCTCTTGCTTAGTAATGTTTTGGCTACTCTGGACCTTCCATTATTCCAAATGAATTTGAGAATTGCTATTTCTATATCCATGAAGAATGTCATTGGTGTTTTGATGGTAATAGCATTGAATCTATCTAGGGCTGTCTGTAGAATGGCCATGTTGATTATATTGATTCTGCCTAACCAAGAACATGGAATGTTTTTCCATCTGCTCAGGTCTTCTGCAATTTCTTTTTTTTTTTTAATGTTTGATAGTTTTCATTGTAGAGGTCCTTCATATCCTTTGTTATATTGGTGCCCAAGTATTTTATTCTTTTTGAGGATATTGTGAATGGGATGGATTTGCTGATTTCTTCTTCAGCAGAATTGTTGCTAGAGTATAGGAAAGCTATTGGTTTATAAGTGTTGATCTTATAATCAGCCACTTTGCTGAATTCATTTATAAGCTCTAGAAGTCTTCTGATCAAGCTCATTGGGTCTGCTAGGTATAGGATCATGTAATTAACAAATAGAGACATCTTGGCTTCCTCTTTTCCTATTTGAATTCCTTTGATTTCCTTCTCCTGTCTGATAACTCTGACTAGGGTTTCAAGGACTATATTGAATAAGAGTGATGAAAATGGGCATCCTTCTTGTTCTTGAATTCAGAGGGAATGCTTTCAGTCTTTCTCCATTAAGCATAATGTTGGCTATGGGCTTGTCATAAATAACTCTTACAAATTAAAATATCTTCCTTGATCCCTATCCTCTCCAGAGTTTTGAGCATAAATGGGTGTTGAATTTTATCAACAGCTTTTCTGCATCAATTGAGATGATTATGATTTTTATCTTTAATTCTGTTTAGGTGATGAATTATGTTTATTGATTTGCATATGTTAAATCAGCGTTGCATCACTGGAATGAAGCCCACTTGATCATGATGTACTATCTTTTTGATGTATTTTTGAATCCAGAAAACTAGGATTTTATTAAGGATTTTTGTGTCTATGTTCATCAGGGAAATTGGTCTGTAGTTTTTTTTCTTGATGTGTCTTTGTTGGGTTTTAGTATAGGGTTATATTTGCTTCATAAAAAAGGTTGGGAGGGTTCCAACCCTTTCTATTTCATGGAAAAGCTTGCAAAGGATTGGTGTTAACTCTTCTATAAAGTTCTGGTAGAACTCTGTTGAGAATCCGTCAGGTCCTGGGCTTTTCTTTTTTGGAAGGCTTTTGGTTTCTATTTCAATTTTGCTACTTGAGATTGGTTGGTTTAGAATATCAATGTCCTCCCCCATGTTAATTGGGGAATGCCATATGTGGCAAGATATTTATCCATTTCTTCCAGGTTATCAAACTTGGAAGAGTATATCTTTTCAAAATAAGTTCTGATAATCTTCTGGATTTGGGTTGAGTCATTGGTGATATCTCCTTTTTGTCTTTGATTTTGTTGATTTGCTTCACTTCATTTTTCCTTTTGGTGAGGTTGGCAAGGGGTCTGTTGATATCACTTATTTTTTCAAAGAATCAACTCTTAGTTGATACTTTGAATTGTGCTTTTTGTTGTTGTTGTTGTTATCAATTTCATTGATTTCAGCTCTAATCTTAGTTATTTCCTATCTTCTATTAGGTTTGGGATTGGACTCTTCCTCCTTTTGTAGGGACTCAAGTTGGAGCATAAGCCTATTTATTTGGGCTCCTTCCTGATTTTTAATGAAGGCACTCAGTGCTATAAATTTACCTCTTAAGAATTCTTTCATACTATCCCAGAGATTCCGATGTGTTGTTTCATCATTCTCATTCATTTCCAAGAATTTCTTGATTTCTGTTCTTATTACCTCTTTTATCCATTCTTCATTTAAGAGGGGTATTATTCAATTTCCAAGTATTTGAGCAGTTTCTGTTGTTTTTCTTGCTGTTAATTGCTAAGATCATACCATGGTCTGACAGGATACATGGGATTATATCAACTTTTTTGTATTTGTTAAGATTATCTTTGTGGACTGGGATGTGGACTATTTTGAAGAAGGATCCATGAGCTACAGAGAAGAAGGTAAACTCAGCCAATTTGGGATGGAATATTCTGTAAGTGTCTGTTAAGTCAAGTTGATTTATAGAGTTATTTAGGTTAGAGATGTCTTTGGTTTTTTTTCTCTCTCTTTTTTTTTTTAACTTTGAAGATCTGTCTATTGTTGGTCATAGTGTATTAAAGTCCCTCAGTATTACTGTGTTGAGATCAATAAGAGGTTTAATGTCCTTGAGTACTTTTTCCATATATTTGGGAGGGTGGTAATGGGGGGCATAAATGCTAACTATCTTTCTGTCTTCTTGATGTACTGTTCCTTTAACTATGATATAATGACCTTCTTTGTCCTTTCTGACTAATTTTTGGTCAAAATTAACTTTGTCAGATATAAGGATCACACACCGGCTTACTTTCTTGGGCCACAAGCCTGGTAGACTTTTTACCAACCTTTCACCTTCAATATGTGTCTATATTTGGCTGTGAGGTATGTCTCCTATAGGCAACATATTGTTGGATTTTGTTTTTTGATCCAGTAAGCCAATCTGTGTCTTTTGATTGGTGCATTGAGTCCATTCACGTTCAGTGTTAGAATAAATATGTGATTCTGTGTCCCTGGCATTGTGACTATTGCTGTGTTTTGCACCATCTTGGGTATCTTTTAGTGAGTTATGCTATTACTGACTTTCTTCTGTTTATGGGTTTTGGGAGTTGGTTGCTTGTTCCTCTGTATGAAGTATGCCCTTGAGTATTCTCTGTAGCGCAGGTTTTGTGTTCTTGTACCTTGTTAACTTGAATTTATCATGGAAGTATCTAATTTCCTCATCACATTTAAAGCTGAGTTTTGCAGGGTATAGTATCTTTGACTGAAAATTGTTTTCTTTCAATATTTGAAAAGTGTTGTTCCATGTTCTCCTGGCCTGTATTGTCTGCTCTGAAAAATCCACATTAATCCTTATTGGTCTACCTCTGAATGTGATTTGACATTTATCCTTTGCTGCTTTTGGAATTCTTTCCTTGATTTCTTTGTTATTCATTTTATATATGATGTATCTTGTGAGTTTCTCATTTGATTAAGTCTGTTTGGTGTCCTATAGGCATCTTGAATCTGAATTTTTGGATCAATTCTGATGTAGGGGAAATTTTCTTTGGCAATCTCAGTGAGAAGATTCTTAATGCTCCTTATTTGTTGCTCAGTGTTTTCTTCAAACTCAATTACTCTCCTGTTATTTCTTTTCACCTCATCAAATAATTCTTGGAAGTTCTGATCATGCTCAATAAGCTTCTTTTCTTGTCTATCCTTGCACTTAACATCACTCAGCCTTTCTTCACTGTCTGATGTTCATTCTTCAAGAGCTTAAGTTCTATTTTCTACTAAGTTTACTCTGATATTAGTATCTTCCAGTGTGCTTTTAATTTGGTTGACGGAGTTTTTCAATTCTAAGAGCTCTGCTACATCTCTTTTCAGAATGTCTAGCTCTTTATTAATATGGTCTCTCATCTCCTGAAATTGCGCTCTTATTTCTTTTCTTAAATCTTCTTTTAATTCTTTGATTGAATTACTAATCAGATTGTTGATACCTTTTTTAGGTTTTCTTCTAGGACCCCCGTACATGGACTCCTTGTGTGGGCAGCTGTGGGATTGATGTGGAGGATTTTTTTTCCTTTTTCTTCATTTTCAGTTTCAGGGATGGGGCTTGAGGTCCATCACTGAATAATTCTCTTGGGGGCTTTATAGATGGGGGTGGAGTTTTTTTTTTTATCTCTTTGCTTAGTTGGGCTGAGGTATAATTTAGATGGTACAGTTCAATGGCTAGTTCCCCAATCTGCGAATTATTGTGGACCTTTATAATTTACAATACCTCAGGAGATAAGGAGTAGGAGTCAATCTGTACAGCCAATGCATACAACAGCGTCAACTATAGCTGTTACAGTGTTGATTAGCACCTACGAGAGCAAACAGATTAGCAGTTCTTCCATGAGAGTTCTCAGACTATACTTGGTTTGCAAGCAAACACTGATTTTCAAGTATGGCATTCACTTCAGTTTACCAGAATCTCTGTATGTGAAGAAAAAAAGTCTAGAGAGCAAAGGGAATGAGGTAGGAAGGTAATGTGGAACTTGTGAATTTGGAGAGAAAGCTATAAGAGAGTGGAGATGATGTAGGCTATTCTGCTAAAATGAGATAAAGATAGAAATTGGAAGAGAGTGGGGTAATGACTTTGAGGGAGGATGAGAGAGAGTAGACTACAGTTTAGGAATCGAAAGAGGAAAGGGATGAAGGGAGTAGTAGAAACTGGGGGTCTCTTCAGCACGAAGAGTCTAAGCACTAGTTTGAAATATCATAGACAGCTACAGCTAGAACCCCAGCAATATGAACCCAGCACAGAAAGACAACAACAAAAAAAATTTAACAGCCAAAAAAAAAAATCAAAATACAAACCACAGGAACACCAATTCCAAGAACAAAAAAAAAAAAAAAAAAAAGGAGGGGAGTTGGGAAGGTTATGAATTATTACTGCCAAGGTCAAAATATACAGTGTGGTTATGTATTCATATCTGACATCTAGGTGGAGTCACTCCCCAGGTGAATTTTCTGGAGGGACTGAATTTTGGTGGTCTCAGCTGAGAGTCAGATTCCCAGGAGGGCTCCTAATATTCTTCTCCTATAGAATGGTTGCAGACTTTCACCCTCCCTGCTTCCTGTGAGAACACTCTTTGGGGACTGACTGGGTTGAACCCCTGGGCAGTTTAGTGTCTGCCTGCCCAAACTCTTGTCCCACTTCAGCTGGGGTCCCAGGAGCCTCTGGAAGTTTTGTGGATACTGGCACAGCTGTAAGGGACTCTTGCTGCTCCAAGAGGAGTCGCCAGCTTGAACTGAGCTCTCTTATGAAAGCTACCCTCCCACTCTTGAGTGACTTGAGGCCCCCACTTGCTCTAAGAGATGATGCATGGGGCAGTCACAGCCCCAGCAAAGGGAGAAGAGCAGTGGAAAGGAGATACCAGCCCAGCCAGACCTGTGCCTGTGGAGGTCTCAAATGTAACCACAAGGGGGCGTGGAAGTGGAAGCCCAGTCCCACTTGGAACACCCAGGACCTATGAGACCGACTCTGTTCACAGGATTCAGGGCCTGAAAGCAGAGGAAAGCACTGGTCCTGGGCTGCTCCTTCTGTTCATAGGTCACTGAGGCTGATGCTAATCTCTGCCCAGCCTGTTTAGGTCCTGTGGTGCAGAATCCTGATCAAGGACTGTGCCTGTAGTTTGGGGTGTGTAAGGGGTGAGGAGCCTCTAAACGCAGTCAGTATCCGTAGGGAGGTTCCACCACGCCCACACAGCCCCCAGGGCAGATAGTCAGAACACTCAGGACCTGGAGCTGTGTCTGAGGTCCAATCTGAGCTATGATCTGAGCTATGATCTGAGCCCACTGCTCCAATCTGAGCTCACCACTCTTGAAGCAGATGCCTGGACTGCCCACTAGGAGGAGCCCGTATGGCATTCACTCCTTCCTCCATGGCCAGATTCAGGGGAGTTGAATTTGTATGCATTAATGCAGTCCCTCGGTTCTTGCTGCCACAGAGCCCTGTACCCAGCAGCCAAGGCTGCCTGTGCCCTTCTGCTATCAGAGCTCACTGCTCCAACTGAGGTTGTTTATTTGCGTATGCTCCTCCCTCACCTCTGGGCCAATTCAGCAGTCCACCAGTTGGGTGGTTAGAGCTGGAAAATTTTTATTTGGATATTTTTGTATGTTCAGTTTGTCCATGCCTCTGTGCTTCTAAATTTCCTTGCTTGAATACTAATGAATTTAGGGAGAAATTTTGCCATTCACCCATCTCACAGAAAGGCACTTCTCCCACCATTGGTGTCCTTCATTCATGGAGAGATTTTTCATTCAGCCCAACTGCCTGTTGCCATCTTTTCAGTCCTCGATGTTGATTCATTTTGATGAGCCTACTGCTTACTTATAATTCTAAACTAGGAATACTTATTTGTAAGCAAGTCTCAAAAATGTTTGAGTTTCTAAATTGGATTTACAGAATCTACATATGTGCTTACTATACTCCCATATAAATTCAAGTGAGGACTTTGTTATGTTAGCTTTATTAATAGTATTAAAATATTTTATATAATATCCTTACTTATACATGGTACAACATATTAATTTCAAAGGCATTCATTTTAATATTGCAAATAATTAGTAAACAGGTATAGTTGGGAAGATGGGATAACTTGGACATTGTGTTTTTCATTTGTTTTTTTTTTACTATGTATTCTTCCTAAAACTGTGATTTCCTATCTAAATGGTTTTACTTCCACATGTAAAGATAAATAAATGTATTTGGTATTAAGTAGATTTCAATTTCCTACTTCAACTAGCACTGCAATTGAGCTCCCTTAAAGTTTAAGAGCTGGAAAGAACCTCAGAGACCACTCAATGTAGATTATAGATTAGGAACCTGCAGCCTAGAGAGTAATATAGCTTAAGATATCACTGTTAGTCGGTGGCAGACTCCAAGGCACCAGGGTCCTTCCAATAGACTAAAGTTGTGCCTTGTGTGTAACCCACAAAATAGCGAGATCTGAAAGCCCATGTGCTCCCCCTGCCAGTCTCAGAGGCTGCGTGTGTCAGGCAGAAGACACTCACCCATCAGAACAACCATGGTGGTGGCTGGAAATGGACCTTTTCAGTTTTGCTAATTATGTTTCTGGTCACACATACCACTAGGTAAAGGCCATGCAAATATTTCAAGTACTCAGGGCAAATATTCTTCCTTTCGCATCCTGTTCTCACTTACATAAATATGACAATCAAAGTATTTTGTAGTAATTAAGAGCCTGAGTTTCTGAGCTTGAAGTCTGACTCTTTCAAAAGTCAGAAGATCATACTTTCAAGCCTCACTTTTTCCTCTGTAAAATGAAAATAACAGCAGTCATTATATCCATAATTTGTGGATAAAAAGGTAAGCATGTAAAATACTTTATAATATAGAGATTAGCTTACAACAGTGGCAAACACAGATAACTGTAAGTGATCTGTAAAAAACTAACATAATGGGACTGGAGCAGTGGCTCTGCAGTTACAGTGCATGCATGAGTATGCAGGTTCAAACCCCAGCACCACGTACACAACGAAGTCTCGGAACAATGAAGGCCATGTGAAAAACTAGATTAAAAATTGATTGTCTCTCTGTCTCTCTCTGTCCCTCTCTCTTAAAAAAAAAAACTAATATATTGCAAGATGTGTGCAGTATGCAGCCTTTCCAGTTAATCTCATTGTGGAGAGAGAAACTGCCTCTGCAGTACCTAAAATTGTTGTTGACAACCTCAAAATTTTAACACTTTTTTGTTTGCTTTTACTCTTTGTATATGGAGCATTTTTAAGACATGTGTGAGTTGGATTTTTCTTTAATAATATATTAGTGACTCTGGATGTGGATAATATATTCCTTATAAAGCTATGCAAAACTGAAACAATGGGAACAATAATCCTTCAATGATTAAAAGTATATGCTTGAAGAAGACCTAAAAGGAAAACCTCAAGACAATAACTTTACTCAAAACATTGATAAAGCCTATGTACGCCATCTTAACTGCAGTTTGGAAAGATGTCTGAATAAAACAGTAAGAAGTTACTCTTAAGTTGGATGAGTATGAAGAATAGCACTTTCTATATGTAACATTATTAATAAATGTAAAGAAAATGGATAAAAAATAGTGGAATATGACACAAGAGCAATAAGAATAAAATACTATTCTGACATCTAGAAGTTCATTATGATTTTTAATTTCAAATCATATCAAAAACCATAATTAATTTAAAAAAGGGATAAATTTTGAAAATAATGAATGTGGTTTTGCATTATTTGATAATCAAGTTGGTGAAGAGGAACAAATTATACAAACATACAGAAAATGGTATACATTTCTTGCTAATTTCATAATCAATCCAAACAATGGTTAAGATAACTTAAAATTCATAACATGCTACTACAAAAGGGACATATTTAACAAACTAGGTAAAAAACATTTTTGCAGTTGAACTTGGTCACTGCCTGAGGAAAATGGAAATCCCCTGAAATCATGTCATTTGTTATGTACAGAATAAGGTTATATAGCCAAAATGAGTGGGAAATATTATTGCGGAATTGCATCAAGTAATTAATTAATTTGAAAAATTTCTATCATTTTTGTAGCGTTTGTCATGCTTAGAGTATATTTTTATTTGCAATTTATTGCTTTCTATCATTCTAAATAAATATCCACATTGTAGCTAATCCTGTATTTATTGTTTTTATTGTTTTTCATAATGAAGAACTTCCACTTTGTATGTTTCAAGCTCCCAAACTCTGAACCTGCCCCTGGGTGGGGGACGTAGGAAGGGTCAAGAAAAGGAAACTGAGAGATCTCAGCGTTAAGAAGAATCTCAGATGCCAGCTGAGTCTTCATGCCTGTTGACCGGGCTTCAGCAGCATGTCCAAGCAATGAGAGTGGACCCTTTCCCAGGTTCTCCTTCTTTCCTTCCATATTCGTTCCCATTGTTCATGCTGTTATAGCAACAGCTGCCTCTTGGGTTGCTGACGCGAATGTACAGCACAGAGACAATAGGAGTACGGTCTACTACGGGGAAAAGGTATCACCATAGTCAGTGCCAAAGAGCGCGAGAGTGCTCACTAGAAGATGAGAAGACACTGCCTCCTTTTTTTTTATTTGTTCAACATAGTGTTACATAGTGGAGGCAATCATTGTTACAATTCATGAACACATGGGTATTGACAAAGCAAGCCTAGGCTGATGCCAGTTCATGATCTCCCCCCTTTGAGTTCTCCCTGATCCAATGTTTCCCGTACTTTACCCCCAAGTTAGTTGGGCTTCTCATGGATGTCAATGGTTCCCAACTGGATTGATAACCCCTTACTCCCTCCCTCCAGCTGCCTTGATATCCCACCTAATCCCTCCTTACCCTCCCTGCCTTCTTCTCTTCACCCTCCAGTGTCATAGCCATGGCTCCCCTGCTCATGTAAAAATTCACCCATGTTGAGGTTATTATTAGCTTAGCCAACTTTCAGTCTGTTTCCGATTGTATTCTATCTTCCACATATGAGAGAAAACATTTGGCCCTTGAGTCTCTGAGTTTGGGATATTTCACTCATTATAATTTTTTCCATCTCCATCCCTTTGGCTGCAAATGCCATGATATCATTTCTCTAATAGCAAAGTAGAATTTCATTATATATATGTACCACAGGTTTTTAATCCACTCTTCCAGTGAAGGGCATCTGGGTTGGTTCCATAGTTTAGCTATAGTAAATTGAGCTGCTATAAGCACTGATGTAGTTGTGTCTCTATAGTATGCTGATTCTAACTCTTTTGGGGAAATACCCAGGAGTGGGATAGCTGGGTCAAAAGGTGGTTCCAGCACTAGTGTTTTGAGGAGTCTCCACAATGCTTTCCAGATGGCTGTACAAGCTTTCAGTCCCACCAACAGTGTGATAGTGTTCCTTTTTTCTCACAACCCCTCTGACATCTCTTACTGTTCATAATCTTCATTTTTGCTACTCTGACAGGAGTGAGGTGGAATCCGAGTGAAGTTTTGATTTGCATTTCTCTTATTGCTAGTAATGTAGAACATTTTCTCATATACTGATGGGCTTTTTGGATTTCTTCCATTGAGAAGTTTCTATTTAGTTCCCTAGCCCATTTATTGATTGGATCATTTGTGGTTTTAGTATTCAGATTTTTGAGTTCTTTGTATATTCTGGATATTAGCCCTCTGTCAGAGGTGTAGCAGCCAAAGATTTTCTCCCATTCTGTAGGTTTTCTCTTGACACTCTTGACTAATTCTTTAGCTGGGCAGAAGCTTTTCAGTTTAACGGCATCCCATTCATTTATTTTTGGCTTTAATGCTTGTGCCATGGGAGTCTTGTTAAGGAAGGTAGTACCGACACCTATGTCATGGAGTATTGATCCTATTTTTTCTGCAAGCAATTGTATAGTTGATGGTTTAAGTTCCAGATCTTTGAACTAGTTCAATTTGATTCTTGTGCAGGATGAGAGATAAGGATCTAATTTCAGTTGTCTGCATATGACTATCCTCCGTACAGCTCCATTTGTTGAACAGGCTGTCCTTCTTCCACACTATGCTTTTACCCTCTCTGTCAAATATCAGATGGTTAAAGATTTGAGGATTTGTCTTGATATCTTCTATTCTGTTCCATTGGTCTTCATGTCTGTTTTGATACCAATACCATGCTGTTTTTGTTACTAAAGCCCTACAGTATAATTTCAGGTCTGAAATTGTGACACCTCCTGCTTCCTCTTTCTTGCTTAGTAATGTTTTGGCTATTCTGGGCACTCCAAATGAATTTGAGAAATGCTTTTTTCTATATCTGTGAAGAATTTCATTGGTAACTTGATGGTGATTGCATTGAAACTATCTAGGGCTGTCTGTAGAATGGCCATTTTCATTATATTGATTCTGCCTAACCAAGAACATGGAATGTTTTTCCATATGCTCAGGTCTTCTGCAATTTCTTTTTTTAATGTTCGATAGTTTTCGATAGTTGTAGAGGTCCTTTATATTCTCTGTTAGATTGATGCCCAAGTATTTTATTCTTTTTGAGGATACTGAGACACTGCCTCTTGAGCATATAAAAGAGCTCAGGCTGGGCACAGCAGAGGAATGCTAAACCATTAGGAAATAAGTCATAATGGATCCCAAATTGCCCAGTGGTGACCAGTGGATTTCCACTCAAAAGGTGAAGATAGGAAGCATGTAAACTGAATTTGTATGTCTAGACCCAGCTTTTATTTATACTACATATTTTTTTGGGGGGTGGCATTTAGCAAGGCAATGCTGGTGGAGTCTCAGGGAGAATGGGTGCAGGTAGGGGGAAGAGTGCCTCCTGCCCATCCATCCCAGACCCAAGTATGAACTTATTTGCTGCTGAATTATTTAGCTTTTGTTTTGTTACTGCTTCAAAATAGACCACTGAAATGTTAAGAACTTTAAAGTGTGTGTAAACACAGAAGGTTGAGAAATACAAAATTATGAGGAACTTGGTGTGAGCTCAAAGGTAACATCCACATTTGTAGAAATGATGCCAGAGATGCCTTCTGTTCCCAAAAGGTTCCCTGTTCTGTAGTAAATAACATACTTTATGACATCATCTAACAGAAATTCATTAATCATATACCCAGTAGGTCCAGATGTTCTGCCTACAACTGAGCATTACAAAGAATAAGATGTAGCTAATTGAGATTTGAGTTATTTGCACCCAAATACTCATAGTCTATGGCAATATATGATAAATGCTATGAGAAGAACAAGGCTAACAGGAATGTAAATATGTTGAATATGATCTGGAAAGGATTAGAGGGAAAGTAGCTTTTAATATTTATGTAAGTAGAAACATTTCCCCAAGAAAAGGAATGGAAGATGGAAATTGTCCCATGGCGAGAATGAAAATTAATTGCTTATTTCTTCCTCTGGGAGGCATGTTAATTTTTTATCTTCAGGGGCCTGACAGTTTAAGATTAATTTATAATAACTTGCTAGTATCCTAATTTTTTGTCATGCTAGAAAACACTGTGATTTGTAGTGACTAGCACCATAGTGAAGCAAAATCTGAGAAGCATAGAAAAGGCAACTGAACACTTATTTATTTCACCTCATGGTTTTGCTGAAAATCGATAAGATTGCAACCTCTCGCTTCTGTTCCATTTGTTTCAGTTTCTAAATTATTAACATCTTTAAATAAGCAGCCTGCATTTTTATTTAGTTTGACAAAAGCCTTAAAAGTTCATTTTCAAAACTGATTAAGATTTAACTTAAGCTCCGAGTTTTAAAGAAATAAGCTTTTTTTGCAATGAGTTTCAAGGAGGGCTTAGAAATCATCTTGATATTTGTAAAACTCACTGAGATTATCACAGCAGGAGCCAGACTATATCTTGGAACTTTGCATGTCATTTTCTAAGCAGCTAATAACCTGCAACAGTTAAGAACAAATCATCTCAGCACGGCTGTCCCTGCTGTTCTGGACTTGACAGAGATAATGGCAGCTTAAAGTAGCAGAAGGAAAAAGGAAGGAAAATGTAATTTTCCTCCCTTTTTTAGAGAACAGGGGCAGTTGTAGAAAAGAATTGCAGAAGTGTGATTTTTAAATTATCTGGTGTCACAGACGTCACAGCATTTAAAGTGGCATCTTTGGTCTTAAGATGAGTAAGCTGTAACAGTCTTAATAAAATTTAAGTCATTGGCTCTCCAAGATAAAGAAGGTAGGATTGCGCCCATGCTTGGCTCCATACAATGGGAAGTACAGCCAAGCAGAGAACCCACAGAAGAAAAAACGTTCAGCTTTTCCAAAGAAGCGGGGACTATGTTCCATATGGCTGGCCATGGAGGACCAGATGGCCTGGAGAGCAGGCAGCCGGCGTGCCGTTGAAGCCTGCCACGCCCAGGGGCTTTAAATCGTCTAGGACAAGGAAAAGTGATGGTCACCGTGTCTCTGATTCTTTGGTTTATGGATTTCTGGAGGATAAAATAAAAAGACAGGAGGAAAAACAGAAAGAAAAGAATCTCTTGAGAAGTCGACTGGTGCCCAAAGCCTAAGAAAATAGCTCTGTGTGTTAATTAGAGTTCTAAGATCTTCAGAACAAGAGCTGATGTATGTGTAGTGCTTTCTACTCCAGACTTTTAAAATGTCACCACCTTAGTGGATAGATTCTGATTTTGTTCCCATTTCATAAACAGGGCCCAAAGAGAAAAGCTTCATCTTTTGACTTAAGTGTAGCCATGGAGCTACAGAATTCAAGCTGACTCCAGAATTCAAGACCAGCCATTACTTTACCTCTCTGAACATGTGAACTTGTTTAAAAGCCAGTCTCCAGGACAACAGATGCTGAAGGAAGGTGCAAGCCATTCATTCATTCAATAAATATTTTCTCAACATCCACAATGTGCTGGGCACCCATCCTCAAGGCTGGGTGGATATTTAAAGTGTGAGGATCCAGAACAATATATGCCATTGTAATTCTCAATAAAAAATAAAGTCCCAGTCTAGAGAATTAACTTTCACTATCCTTGTAAGTTCCTGTAAAAACAAACAAACAAAAAACCCCTACAATGCCAATCACATTGTCCTGCTCTGCAATTGTCAACTGCATTCGTGTTCCTCATATACAAATACCTCCTGTACCCGCTAACTGGATCACATCTGCTGTCCCCCTCACACCCAGCACCTGCCTTCCTCAGTTTCCTGGATGATACTTTTCTGCCTGCTTAGACCTCACTCTCCTTTCTCTGTTTTGTTTAACTTCCAGGGAAACTTCCATCGCAAAGCTCTCTCTAGACTTGGCCCACATGACACGGCCAGAAGCACTCTTGCCCCTCAGGTTTCCCAGGATGCTTGGTCCTTGCATCTCAGGACACTTGGTCCATTCTGTCATTGTCATGATTATTTTGCTCTGGCCTTAGTGACCCTTCCTGATTAGAAGCGTTTTAAGAGAAGATATTTAGTCTTCCCCACCTTTGTGTATTGCAGCATGTAGCATTGTATTGAATTATAGGTGAATAATTTTCCTTAAACACAATTTATCTACATGAAAGACAACTTCACAGTTAACCATGAAATGATGCCAGATTTTTAAGAAAGAATGTCATGATCCAGGACCAATTAGAGATGGATAATTGTCTTCAAAGCATTATGACAGTCCCTAATTTTAGGCAGGTGCAACACTGGGGAAATTTTCAATCTATTTATTGAAATTTACTTTTTTTTTCTTTCTGAAGTTGCTGTGATTTTCTGATTATCCAGACCCCATACCTAGAACTGTGGCTTTTTCTACCTCTCTGCCTATATCATCCCCTCCTGGTCTGGTCCGAACCACCTCTGTCCCATATTCTGGCAACATCCCCAAATGGCACTCTGACTTCTGACTCTCTCTCTCTCTCTCTACTGTAACCCCTTCTCTCCAGACTCCAAAACAATCACTCTTATGTGGTGCTGGGGTTTGTACCGGGGTCCTCGTGCTTGCCAGGCAAGCACCGAAACCGCTGAGCCACTGCTCCAGCCCTAAAACAATCACTCTAAATGTGACTTCAAAGGTGCTGTAGAACAGAGTGGTTAAGAGACTGGGCTCTGCAGTCAGCGATACCCGGTTGTGTCTGTTTGGCCACTGACTACTTGGTCAATGCCAAGCCTTATTTTCCTCTTGCATGTTATTTAAGAAAGCAACTGTACTGCCTCACAGTG
Organism: Aplodontia rufa; assembly: GCA_004027875.1. Lineage (NCBI taxonomy): Eukaryota > Metazoa > Chordata > Mammalia > Rodentia > Aplodontiidae > Aplodontia > Aplodontia rufa. Next base: position 14,962 of record PVKS010021509.1, on the reverse strand, counting down.
TTATTGAGAGTATTTCTCATATAAAAGGCTAATATAACATTCCTGGCATAAAGAAGGCTCAGCTACTGAATGCTACCATTTTAGTGCCATTGCTTTGCAAAAAGAAAAAACAAACAAAAAAACTAAAACTATTTAAAAACAGCAGCAACAACAAAAACTTTAAACAGCTCCTAATAGCTGTTTAAATATATATAACCAGCACACTGGTTAGCTTGACATGTGAAAATATAACAGCCTTCATCATGTAGCCTCATTCTGTCTTTCCAGATTGATTTCCTGCTCCTTCCTTCCATGGCAGCCCTTTCTTCAGCCACAAAGAATCTTTCAGTTTCCCCATGTCATGTCAACTCCCTTCTCACCCATGAATATGTTGGCCGCTCTTCTTGGAATTTTCTGAAGCTCATCTATTAACCTTCAACCAACATTCAAGACTCAAACATAAGCTCCTCAGGGAAGCCTGCCTGGATAACCCAGACAAAATTTAACTCTTCCATTTCGTTCCCAAAGCCATGTACACCTCACTTCTATTCAAGCAAGTTCCCTATGGCATTGGCATTGTTTATTTGTCCTTTTCTAATCATGCTGTTAAATCCTTTTTTTTTTTTAAAGAGAGAAGGACAGTGAGAGAGATAGAATCAATTTTATTTAGTTTTTCATATGGCCTTCATTGCTCTGACACTTAGCTGTGTGCGTGGTGCTGGGGTTCGAACTTGCGTACTTGCGCATGCCAGGCAAGCACCATAACCGCCAAGCCACAGCTCCAGCCCCTGTTAAATGCTTTTAAGAGTGTGTTTCATAAGTTCTGGGAAGTTAACACCAGAAGTAGCTGGTATAGAGTAATGCCCATGAATAATCGTAAAATATATGAATAAAGGTGTAAATGAATATATCTGTGAACCAAAGGAACCATTCTTTGTGAAAGAAAGATATAAAGTCAGATAACATATACTCAGTCTGAGTCACTTTTAGAATGAAATAACAAGACACACACACACACATACACACACACAAACACACACACACACACACACACACACACACATAGAAAACTCAAGGAAACATCTTAATATCAAAGAATGGTTCGGGAAAAGAATGCCCTGGAGTCCTGCTCAGCCTAGTGTTCCGAGGCCTTTCTGCACATCAACAGTAACTCTGGACAGTCAAGTTCAAAAGAGTGACCTAAAATCACTACAAGTCAAAAATGATTTCCTGGTTAGCTTTCAGCTGACAGAACATTGCGTTTGTTACAATATTTCAATTCCTGGGCCATCAGGTTTACTATAATAAGACAGGCAATAGTGATTACATAAGTAATCCTAGACAAAGGAAAACCCTTATGTCCAAAGATGTACTCTGTTATGTTATATATAACAGCCCAACAGCCAAGAAATTACAGGAAAGCTAACTGCCTAGCATACAATCATGTTAAATGCCTATGGTACACTCAGTGAAATTCTGTTTCTTAGAATCATATTCTTCATGTGAACATAGTATAATAGTAATATTTTTAAAAATATGTTAAATTTAAAAATCAGGTAGTATAATTACAAATAGGTGATTATTACAACCACATAATACAAACAAGATATTGAAAAAATACACCAAATATTAATAATATTTGAGTATAGGATCCATCATTTTTTTCTTTACTTTTAAGGAATTTTTTATATGTTCTTTAATAAAATTTATCACCATCATAATTGTTGTTTAATGAAATCCATTATCATTATTATGAGAATATTAAGTTTTAATCTACAAGCATATTTCAATGGCTCAAATCTGCCAACTCAGACTACTGGACCAGCTTAGTCCACACACAGTCGAAGGCTCTGGGAACCATTCAGTCTTCCTAAAAGGATGCTGTAAGATGTTGTCTCAGTTTTTATTTCAATTCGATAAGCTTCAGTGGAGCACTGTTGTGGAAGCCTTCATGCTAGGCATTGGAACGGGGGAGAGAAGACACCTGAACGGCACACAGTGTCCTGTGGCCGGCTGTCACACTTGAGTCCTGCGGCTGCAAACGCTCCGTTCGATTCTCTGCTGCACAGCCTGCTTGTGTCAAGCGCGCTAATAGAGACAAGAATAAAGATCTACCCAGGACTGAGCTTCGTGTGACAGTGCTAGAGGAATACGTACAGGAAACTGGCGTTCAAGTTGGGAGTTAAAGATTGCGAAGTGTAAAAGAAGCGAGGAAGAAATTTCAGAAAGCTCAAGAAAGACATTAAAATGCACACAGAGTAATGAGTTGTCTGCTGTGCTGGGAACATTTAAAATGATGTGGGAAAAGATTTGGAATGAGGCAAGTGTAATGGAAATAATGTATTTGTTGGCAGTGTGCATAAAAAGCCTAAATAAACTTGATCATCTTCCAAGCTTTAAATATTATAGTCTTAATTTATTCTCAAACTTGATTTCTCATGCTTTGGCCTATTTTTTCAGTTCTGGACTTGAATGATAGTAGTCACAATTATAAATATAGCAACACTGAGTCTTTTTCCAGGATTTGCCTGGGCCAGCTATTCTAAGTGTTTTGCACATATTATCTTACATGAGCCTCATGAAAACTGTAGGAGATAGGTACTTATTCCCATTCTACAGAGCAACAAACTGAGTCAGAGAATTATTAAATAACTTCCCCAATATTAGAAATAGAGGAGACAGGAAGGAAAGGACCAAATTAATCACATGTCATTAAATTAAAATTGATTCTCATTCTCAGCGCTTGAACAGATGAAATTAGGCAATGCCCTACCCATGAAGTTCTTGAAGAAGCCACTAGATGGCAGAACCAGCCTATTCTGGAGAGTGGTCTGGGTGCGGTCAAATCTTGCAAACCTTGAGATTTAATAATGGTTATAAATAGATGTTTCCCTGCAAATTTAGGAGACTAAGTCAGAAATAATATTCTTCCTCTCCAACTTAAGGTTTAAAGGAGAACATTTTCATTGTTCAAAGTCAAGAATCACAAACATATATTCAAAATCATTTCCCATATGTTTGCAAATTTATTAGCAACAAAAGAAAGTCAAAGAAGATAATGGATCTTCCTTATTTCTTCCTTCACAGAAGAGGGGAGTCCTATAATCTTGAATTATTTCATTAAATATGTATTGAGCCTCATACCTATATCTTATTTAATTAAAGGTATATCTGGTCTTACCCATCTATCTGCTACAGGAAGGCTAGATATGGACCATATCATTTTAGGGACTGAGCACTCTATGGGTTGAGAGATGCAATTACCCAGAGAAGGTCTCGCTCGGTTGACTTTTATGTTTTCCTTTACCCTGTTGACTTTTCAACTACTGTATTTAACTTGGGTTAAATGTGTACAAATCTTAGATGCAAATATTTGACAGAATCATAGTCCAATAAATAATTCCATCAGGCAGGATCTGATTTTATCCTTTGTCATATGTGATCCATTTCTTCAGTTGTGCTGAAACCCAAACTCTAGAAAACTTTGCTCTAAGACCTAAAATAGTTATATTTGTTAATAGCACTGACTCTAACAAATTTCACTACTAGAAGATCTCCTACCCCACTTAAAAGTTGTGACTAGATAAAAAAGACAGCCCTACAATCCCTAAATGAAACGCAGTTTCTATCTACTTACTACACATTGAGATCTTTGTGAAACTGAGGAGTTCATGACTGGTCACTCCAGATGTGTAAGAGGTCCATCGGGCCGAGTCACATCAAGTTCAGGTCACAAGGTACCCACCTAGACCATGAGGATCCTTGACCATGTACTTCTGTTTCTTAAAGCACACCCCTCATGCCCCTTGCCCATCCCCCAACCATATTTAGAAGAAAAAAGAATCCCAGCCAGAAAGCATGTCATAATGAACACAAAGGAGAATTTGTAATTCCAAAATGAGAAGACCCATTCAGAGCTGGGGAGTGAAACAAAGTATGTCACCCATTACAATTTTGCTAGAACATGCCCCAGAGGCTGTTCTATTAAATGGGAACCAAAGAACCTACCTTCTTCCTCTTTTTCCTCTGTTCTTAGAAAGGAAGAAAAACTAATATCCTTGCCTCCAATTCCAGGATGTTTATAGGAGATATTTATAGACATGTTCCTATGTATATGTATAATAGGCAGCTTTATCCAATATTATTAAAATAAAATCCAGCAGCTTCAAGCGTACACTTTGATGAGCTTTGAGAAATGTACTGTTGTTTATTCCTATGACTCCAATTTGCACATTCCCTCGTGCAAAGTCTCCTTTCGATCTCCCAGCTCTTAACAATGAGTACTTCGCTCACTGCCACCCTTGCTCTTCTGTTTCTAGAATGTCATATGAAATCATTTAGTCCCTTTTTTGCCTGGCTTCTTTCAAACTATATAATGCTTTTAAGATTCAACCATGAAATCAAAACTATCAATAGAGTGTTTTAATTGTTGAATAAAATTCCATTACATGGACATGTTGCAATTTGTTCATCCCTCACCAACACCAAACATTTTCCTCATTTTGGATTTTTATCTTTTGTGAATAAAGCTGTTCAAAACAGTCAAATACAAGTCTTTGTGTGAACATGTGTTTTCATTTATCCCCAGTAAATTCCTCAGAGTGTGTGTTCTGGATCTTCCTTGTCAGGATGTGCATGTTTAATTTTTAAGACTCTGCCCCACAGTTTGTATTTACTGAGTGTGGTGCTTCTCTCTAAATCCATGTGCCTAGAATACTGCAAAACCAAGGGGCCTCTCCCACGCAAAAGAAATTGGAGCTGACGCCGCATCTCGCCGTGCTTTACAGATTCTCACTATAGTTTGTATCTCATTATTGGCCAGGGAAAAATAAAATTCTAAAAACTTGAGCCTAAGAAAATAAACCTGTCAAGTGACGGATGCCACATACATCTCAGGCCACAAGCCTTTTGCTCTGGCTCCTTTACCAGCAAACTTCTTGGGCCCTGAGGCACCGTCATCACTAACAATAATGTTGTCCTTCGCTGTTCTTCATCAAGGTTTCTCTGCCTGTGCTTCTCCCTTAGGAATTTCAAGGTAGAAGGGCAGTCAGTAGCAAGATAATATTTGCATTCCTGAATCCTTCTAGCAAAGGCTCTCTAATTATACCCACCTTGCTGACCAACTGCTGGCTGCATGAGAAAGTTATTCCACAGCTAAATATCATGCTAGTGTGTATACCATTTGTAGTCCCAGAAGTCAGAATTTGTGCTAGCTCAGACCACATTTGGAATTTGTACATCAGAACTCAAACTATCTAGGCCTGAGATGAGAAACTAGCAATTCAATACATGCGTGTTGGGGGCAGAGCTTTGTTTTAATTATGTTTAATATGTATTCATTGAGCATCTACTGGACGGTAAGTGTTAGGCACTGGGGATACAGCCAGGAACCTGACAATGGGTGTCGTTTTCATGAAGCCTATTTTTTAACGGGCTGGGAAGATGCCCAGTTCATCAACGAAAGGGCAAATGTGCATGTACACACGCGCACACATGCACACACACACATACGTAAGAAAAATAATAAGACTGGTTAAAGAATAAAGTCAGGATGGTTTGTGAGCAGGAATTTAAGAGAGCCTCTCTGAATAAGTCAGCTGTACCAAGATCCAGGAATGTATATAAAGAAGGGGTACAGGTAGTCTGAGCCCAAGGAGACAGCCAAGCGAGGGTGGAACCAACCCCAAGGAGCAGGAAGAAAGCTGCTGGGACAGAACCTGGGTAGCTGAGGGGAGAGTGTTCAGAAGGTAGAGTAGGCAAGATCTCCTCAACCAGGGGAAGGAGTGCAGATTTTATTTTTTACCTCACCACTGACAAATGTACAACCTTAGAGGAAAATTAATGTTAAGGAGATTGAGAGTGAATTGATGAAATTCTGGCAAATATTTTTAGGTTCAGGGAACAGACTAGGGGAAGTGATCGAGAACACTTGTCTTGCCCCCACCTGCCTTGCCCCCTGCCTTGGCAATCCTCCACAACATTATTATCCAACCACTTCCTCATACTCTTAGAGATTTTTTGTTAGGTTTATGTATCTTTTTATTTGTAGTGATGATGAAGGAACTTATGAATTTTTGTCTGCGCTCCAATGTTATGCTAATATATGCAAAGGAATAATTATGTTTTTGAAAGTTGTATCCATGAGTGGCACACAAAATCAATATGTGATCTTAAAGCACTAAATCATAACATAAACAGCATAGAGATAATTGATTTGCATGAGATAGCAAAATTGTGACATATCATGTTGGGCATAGTAAACTAAAAGGCAGAGAAGCAAGAAGCCAGGTGCTCCTCCAGGCTCCCCAAGACAGCAGAGGAGTTGGGCTGCTCAGATTGGACTGATTTTATTTTATAATGTGGGTTTTCCAGAAATTTGTCCATATTTAATACACTATTGTTGTGGCTTCTTATGTGCCATACAGAAGTAATTTTGAAAATAATAAATAGGTACAGTAAGGTATTTTGAGGTTAGGAAGTGCTTACTGGATTGAAATTCTTAGTAAAGATGATTACAGAGTCTGGGGCTGTAGCTCAGTTGGTAGAACATATGCCTCAAATATGTGAGGCCCTGGATTCAATCCCCAGCACCATAAAAAAAAGTTACTATAGATGAGTGTTATTTCAAAGGAATTTTAAATTAAAAGGTAATTCAGCCAGGTATGATGGTACATGCCTATAATCCCAGCAACTTGGGAGGCTGAGACAGGGGGATTGCAAGTTCAAAGCCAGCCTCAGCAACTTAGCCAGGCCCTAGGCAACTTAGCAAGACCCTGTTTCAAAATAAAAAAATGAAAAGGGCTGGGGAGGTGGCTCTATAGGCCATCAGGTGTATTGAGTGCCTTGTCAACGTACAGTGTCTTCTCCTCCACTAGGTTTATCAGGACAACCCAAAATGCATCAAGGAGCATCTGTACATTAACTCATTTAATCCTCCCACCCATCTCATGCAAGAGTGGTCCAGTTTACAAATGTAGAAATCAAGGTTAGGAACATTAGCGAATTGCCCAATACACAAATGTCGGCGATTCCATGGCCAGAGTTTTAACCCAAAGTTCAGAGCCTCAGTTCTTAACTACTACACATATTGTCTCCGAATGAGGGCAACCCAGAAAAAACAGTCCTCTGGGACAATTTCCTAATGACTCTAAAAGCTTTTCAAAAAAGAAAAAATTCCTCTTCTGAGTAGGCTGGAGATGGGTTTGCCTCTTTCTACTCACTCACTTATTCAATAAGAATTTACATGCCAAGCAGTATTCCCTACACAAAAGCCACAATAATAAGAAAAACAAAACCTCTACCGGCCAGAAGCTTAAATTACAGTAGGAAAGCTATGTTTCTTAGGGCTGGTGTAATAAATGGTCATAACTGGGTGGCGTACAACAGACACGAATCATCTCACAGTGCTGGAGGGCAGGAGTTCAGAGTCAAGGTGTCCTCAAGGCTCCTGGAGAGGAAGCTTCCATCCCTCCTCCATCCCCCACGGCCTCACAACTCCACGCTCTGCTTCATTCACCTGCACACCCCCACCCCCATGTCTTCTTCTCTACCCAGGACGATTGTCACTGGATTTAGGACCCCCTGAGGTAGTACAAAAGTGATCTCATCTCAGGATCCTTAATTTAATTACACCAGCAAAGATCCTTTTTTCCAAATAAGATCACATTCTTGGGTTCAAGGGATTAGTGCATGGATATATGTTATTGAGGGGGGTTAACACATTCAATCCACCACAAGAGATAAAAATATTTTGTAAAAAATAAAGAGCCAGTACATCATGACCATGGGGGTAGAGACCTAAAACAGGGAAAAGGAACACTGAGCACAGGTGTGGGTGTTGTACCTGTGTAATGGCTGCAAGGTCTCCCTGAGAAAGTGTATTTAAGAATAGAACTGAAGGGGCTGGAGTGGTGGCATGCACAAGGACACGGGTTCAAATCCCAGCACCATGTACATAACGAAGTATTGGAGCAATGAAGGCCATGTGAGAAACTAAATAAAATTGATTCTATCTTTCTCTCTCTCACTGTCCCTCTATCTCTTAAAAAAAATAAGAACTGAAGAAAGTGACAGACAAATTCATGTGGCTACTAGAGTGGGTCAGGGTGGTCAGCTGCTTACCAGATTCTTTCTCCTTCCCTCACCCACACTGGACCTCATGTCCCAGCCCCTTGCCATTGGGTTTCACCTCGAGACTGAGTTTGAGTCGATGGAACACAAGTGGAAATGATGATGCCACTTTCCGCCTGTCCCACAAAACCTCCCCCACGAACTCCTCCACAAGGAAACCCTGGCAACCTTATGTTGAATGTAGCAGAACTTCCCTTAGCTTGGGTTCCAGAAGGACACCATAGAGGATGGACTAGCCACAGAGCTGTTTGCCTGCCCCACAGTTTACATGAGAAAGAGAGTGTTCACTGTGTTTGATGCATCCTAGAATTTTGGATCTATTCATTAGAGCACTTACCATTTTTTACAGAACACACAGGGCAGGAGAAGCATCAGAGTGCTAGGCACAAGGCACAGCACAAGGGGACACTTGGCACATTTGAAGAGAAGTAGGGAGGAGGGTCGGTGTGGCTGGAATGGAGTGGGCAGTGGGGGAAGGGCTACAAGATGAAGTCCAAGAGGCCCAGGGGAAACATCATGTACCATAACAAGTCGCTGCAGGCCATTGCAAATTGGGGAGCCAGTGCAGAATTTTACTGAGAAGTGGAATAACCTGAGGGGGGCTTCTCTGGCTTCCATAAGGAAGAGCAAGTGCTTGAAGCAGGGAGACCCATCAGAAGCTACCACAGATATCAAAAACAAAGCTGATGATGGTTCAGAGTAGGCTTGCGGCAGTCAAGGTGGGAGTAGATAGGCAAGAGGGGCTTCGCTGGTAGAACCATCAGAGTTGCTGAGAGATTTGAAAGAGCATGAGAGGAGGAGAGGATGATTCTAAGGTTTGGGTCTTGATTAGCTGGACGGATGAAGCACACTTCATGTCAATATCCAGCATGCCCCTATTTCAACCATGTTCCAGGCTTCACAGAGCCAAATAATGTTCTGGGTTAAGAATGCTTCAGGAGGACTAGTCAGGCTAAAGAAGCTCTGTGTCGTCTATTCTTTGGGATGTGCTCTGAGCATGGTTCCACCCTCCCACACAAAAGACCTCTTTCCTTTTAAGTGTGGCTGTCCCCTCTATGTTTGACACCAATGTGGTTTTACTGTCCACATTGGTGGTTTCTCTCTGTCACCAGGAACCATTAAAGAGTATCTATGTACTGTCTACTTAGAGACAATTAATACAATTAGGAACTTAAGTATTTCTTAGTTTTGGTTTGATGTAGGAAAACCTTGTCTTCAAATAACACTACCTTCTGTGGGTAATCCATCTAGCCCAGAGAATCATCCCCGAAGAAACAGAAGGAATCAGCATATTACAATTTTTTCAGTGTGAAAATCCTAGAAGTGATCCTAGAAGATAATTTCCCTCTATTCCCAGAGAGTTCCAGTTTCTTTTAGATTAAAAACGAAGCCCAGGGGCTGGAGCGGTGGCTTGGCGGTTATGGTGCTTGCCCAGCATGCACAAGTACATGAGGTCAAACCCCAGCACCACGTACTCAACGAACTGTTGGAGCAACGAAGACCACATGGAAAACTGAATAAAAATTGTTTCTCTCGCACGCGAGTGCACGGTCCTTCTCTCTCTTAAAAAAAAAACAAAAAAACAAAAAACAAAAAAAACATAAGCCCAATGTATATTTTAGAACATAAGAAATCCTTCTTTTCCTAGCCAGTAAGTAGACTCTGTTTCCCAATATGTGACCACTATGATTTCAATGCTTGTCCTCTTCAAAACCCAGGTTAAAATTGAATTGCTACCTTAACATTAATAAGTGTGGGATCTTTAAGAAGTGACTGACTGTGAGGGCTCCACCTTCATGGAAGGATCTGTTTGAGGTCATCTCCTGTGCTTGCACTGTTGTGCTACGTGGGGAACAGTGTTCCTCCACTTTGAGGGATGCAGCATTAGGGTGCCATCTTGGAAGCCAAGGTAGATCCCTTAAACAGAAACCAGCCCTTTCAGCACCTTGATATTGGATTTTCCTGTTGGACAACCATAAGAAATAAATTTTCTGCTCCTTATAACTTATGCAGTCTCAGGCCTGGAATAGCAACACAAAACAGACCAAGACATGGTAGCCACTTTCTTATTGCTAAATAAAAATTTCTTTTATATTATAACAGAAGAAAGTCATTCAAAACCAAGTGAATGTATCCAGACTCCTAATTTACAAAGTCCCTCAAAAACATGTATAAACAAAGTATGCATGAAATTATTTTTTAAAATGGAACAGCATAAGCTGTTTTTGCATACAGGTCTGAGAGAGAGGAAGCTTAGGTGGGACACTGGCTCAGGAAAAGGAGCAGGATCTGTATGGTAGCATTAAATACATCTCTCTTCTGCAAAGGTTTATGGAGTACCTAATAATACAGGGTGTTCTGCCAAATATTCAAAGATGAAAACTTGATCTACTCCTCAACAGAGAATGGACAACAAAACTAGACTTAACTTTCTATTTCCACCTGGATTATTCACGCTGGGATTCCTGCATTTCAAACAAATGCAAGCATATCATATCTCCAATCAGCACAGGCTTAGCTGTCTCCAGCTTCACAGTACACTGGTGCATTCCCTCTCCTGATGACATGACCTTCTACCTGGTCAAAGACCAAAGTGCTTTCCATCTTGTGATTCCTCCCTTCTCTCAGTCCTCTTGTCCTGTCCACTTGGTCACCAGGGGGAAAGGAATTTTAGGGACTTCTTTATGAGACAGTCTTAGAGAAGGAATGCATTTCTTCCCATATTCCATGAGGTAAACTTCAGTCACATGGCTACAACTGACAGTAAGGAAGCGTGGGATATATGGACCAGTCATGAGCCTAGAGGGAAATGTTCTTGGAGAACACATCACAGAGTGAACCCATATTTGTTATTTCAAAATGTGGAAGTCCCCTCTGTTGATAGTGAAATCTTGGCAATAAGCCTTTACATATTACTGTGAGCTTTGTTGATTCAGTATTTATAAGGAAACATTACCCAGCCAAAAATAATAAACAGAAACAGAAAAAAAAATATCTCCAGGCATTCATAGCAATCTTTGAATTTGATTGTCAGTTTCACATCATTTATTATGTTAAGCAAAATTAGAGCATCCCTTCTATTTTCAAAACAATAAATTTCTGGGATCCTTCATTTCTGGGTTCTGTGTAAGTCAGTCATCTCCAGTCTTTCCTGGCTTGCTGCTCTTCACAGGGAATCGTCTATCCTGGAGAACAGAGCAGGAGGATATCTAAACATGGCATGGTGAAGTATCATGAGCCAAATCATATTAGTCAAGTAGCTCCAAAAGCATGGCCACAGTGACAAACTACCAGCCATAATGTGCTTCTCATACCAGCTTTTATCACCAATTTTTTGCATATAATCTTAAAATTAGAGGCAAATTAATCTTGAAGTTTCCAGCTATAAATTTTCCAGTTGGGTAGTAAAATTTCTTGAATTTTTTCTATTTAAAAGGTGGTGCTCACATTCAAGAAGATTGGAAGTGAAGTTTCAGTCTATGTTTTAGGGAAAAAATGAAAGTAAGACATGGCCGTCAGATTCCACTAAGGGTGAAAATGAAGACATGGACACACACAAGCACACACACGCAGATAAACACAGCATCTGTCACATCTCCCTGCCATTTCCTAACACCCACGTGAATCACCCTTTTTGACTAAGTCCATCATACATCATGCAATCCAACTTAATTGAGAGAGACTGTTAATTGGGACACAAATGCTTCATCATGGATTAATCTATTTGATTCCTTGGATAGAGAAAACTTACTTGATTTACAAAGAATGGAGATTGTAACGTTATGGTGTAAACACAGAACAACTAATTCTGATTTTCTTCAAAATCTACTAGTACCAAATATTTACAATTTTATCCCATTTTAAAGAAATGTATTTGGAAAAAAAGAAAAAACTTACTTGTAGTAAATATTTTTAAATGCTTTACAATTCAATAATTATAGTCAGCAAGATGAAATTTTATCTTGCTGCTAAAAATATATGTTCAGTTATTAAAGTTATGCAAGCAAAATTATAAATGATTACAGCATGCATATTTATTTATTTGATTGGAAAATCCTACAACATGCATAGTAAATACCATTTCCAAAAGGAATTAATGGAAACTCTAGCAGGTACACGTACACTTATGCACACTCATTCATTAAGGTCAGAAATAATCAAAATACATTTTGTTTTTATTTTATAGAGAATGTCATTCAAAAATTATTGGTATACTGCACTATAACTGGCGAAGGGTACAATGAAACTATTATCCTTGAGAGATCACAAGCCCAAGGCAACAATACAATTAGTATGAGTGGACTCTACTCTGAAAAATGTGAGTCCAATTATTCTCATGACTGATGAAATCCCAAATGACCTCAATCATTCCCACTGTATATCAAGGACATTTTTTTCTGCAGAAAGTGCCAAGAACTTATCCAAGAATGTCTTATGAAAAAGAAAATTTTCCCACAGTGGAAGAGAGGAAATACACGTTGAAAGGCAAGCACTAAGCGCTCACATGCAATGTGAAGCATGTGGCCTACTTAATTATGTGCCCTTGGGACAGGCAATGTATTTGCAAAGCAACAAAGGCCCGAAAGGTCATATTTGAGGAACACAAATCAGATGTAAGAAGGAGGACGAAAGAATCCTGTTTGCGGGGCGTCTTAATGAGATGAAATACCCTGTCACATCTTTACAGTTTACGGCTATTGACACCCTCCAGGGAAGAGGCAGAAATGCTTATTAAAATAGTGAGAAACATGCTGGACTTGTAAATGAAATATGCTGCAATTGAAGGGTTTTAACAAATAATTAGATTGGGCTATTTCCCCCCGTGGATTATAAAATTCGTAAGTAGAATACATTTCTCTAATCTACTGGTTTCCTTTGCTAATCTTCAGGGCCCCTTCGTAGAATAAAAGGCAAGGATGATAGTTCTTTGCCAAATTGCATCCCTAAAAGAGCTGTCCACAAAATAAATTCTTAAACGTCTCTCTCATGTAAATAATTCATAATGACTCCCGGAGACCATATTTTGACACAGAAGACGCCGCATGAAGAGTGCCTGTTTGTCCCTCTCGATGCCTTCAGATGGCACAAAGTAATTTTGGCAAAATACTTGCCTTTTCACAAGTTCTGTGTCCATTTCTCTGAAAAGGCTTCTCCCCAAATGAGTATATGCTTTTAATGAATTACAAATGCACATACAAAAGATGCACTTTACGGAGCCAGTCCCAGCAATTATAAATGGAACAACTCTAATGACTGTCAAAGCAAGCCCACAGCTCATGAAATAATAATACCCTGTACTTAGCATCTTTCTCCGAGGAGCTTAGAGCACTTTACAAGCATGGAAATGTTTCTCTTTTATAGTAAAAAAGTCCTTTAAAAGTCTATTCCTGAACACTGAGCGAGATAAATTACACTCATTTTAGCACACTATTGTGAAATTCTCAATATACTATTCACTGTGCATCAAACTGTTTATCCGAGTGCATTTTTTCTATGAAGATGATGTGAGAACATTTCTTGTTGTTTTTTTTTCAGGCTATCTTAATTCATCTCTGAGTTCTTATATTTAAATAAAATATCCTTTTAAAGTTTTGCATTGATTTAGTAAACCAATCAAGAAAATGTACACTACAGCTAAATGTTAATGTGTGAGCTGTAACTGCAAAGTTTGTCATGTGGGTGAGTTTTCTGCTCTTCTGTTGGAAGAAAACAGGCTTATTTGACAGAGAGCACATTTGGGAAGTTGGTCAGTCCCTGTGTAAACCAAATACTAGGAGTTTAAGTCAAGTTTACTGAAGTATAATTTATATATGATTACTTCTTTTGTGTACAGTTTAGTGAATTTTTATAAATATACAGTTATGTAACGACTGCCACAAACGACACATGTAATGTTTTCACAGTCTTAAAAAGTTCCCTCAAGCCCCTTTGAAATCACCTCCCCATGTCCAGCCCCCAGCAACCCAACCCACTTGCTGTCACTGTAGTTTGCCTTTTCTAGAATGTCATGTGGAATCATACAACATGTGGTCATTTGCATGTCTTCTCTCACTTAGCAAGGTTTCTGAGATCCCACCATACTGTTGATGTATCAATACTTCGTTCCTTATTATTTCAGGGCGGTATTTCACCGTAAGGATTCACCAGAGTTTGTTTATCTATTCACCAATTGATGGGTTATTGCCAGTTTGGGCAATTGTGAATGAAATAGCTATAGACATTCACATCTATTTCTTTTGGATAAAGAGTTAGGAAGGAGATGGCTGGCTCAGGTGGCAAGTATGTGTTTAACTTACAACGTTCTGTGCTCCCAAGTTGTTACACCATTCTGTATTCCCACCAGCAAAGCATGAGACCTCAGTTGCTCCAACCTCACTCACTTGCCATTCTCAGTCTTTTCAATTTCAGACACTTCAGGTATAAAGTTGTATTTTCATTGTAGTTTATATTGGCATTTTCCCCAATAACTAATGATGCTAAACATATTTTCTTTCCCTTATTGGCTGTTTGTGTACCAGTCTCTGGGGTGAAGTGCCCAAATATTTTCCCATTTTTAAATTGTATTGTTTACTCTTCTTATTTCTGATTTGTAAGAGTTCTACATATTCTGAATCCAAAATGTGTATTTATAAATGTTTTCTCCCAGTCCACAGCTTCCTCCCTTTCATTTTTAAGCTTCTTTAAAAAAGTGTTTTATTTGATAAAATGTATTAACTTTTTGTCTATTCATTTGTGCTTTTTTATGCTCATGTTCGTTCTTCATGTGTGCTCAATGTTTAAAGGCTAGCTTCCATCCATAAGCTAAAATGGAACCACCCTAATGCATTCTCCCTCTCTACTTCTATTTTAATCC
>PVKS010021508.1:0-35094 GCA_004027875.1 Aplodontia rufa | reverse complement strand
ACCTTACACCAGTCAGAATGGCAAAGATGAAGAAAATAAACAACAATAGATGCTGGAGGGGCTGTGGAGAGATAGGCACACTAACACACTGTTGGTGGAGCTGCAGACTGGTACAGCCCCTCTGGAAAGCAGTATGGAGAATCCTTAAGAAATTAGGGATGACTCCACCATATGACCCTGCTATTCCACTCCTGGGTATTTTTCCAGGGGACTTAGAATCAGCACATTACAGTGACACAGCAATATCGATGTTCATTGCAGCACAATTTACCATTGCTAGGCTATGGAAACAACCCCGGTGTCCCTCACAGGAAGAATGGACCCAAAAACTGTGGTGCATTTATACCATGGAATATTACACAGCAATTAGAAACAATGACCTTGCAGCCTTCGAGGGTAAATGGATGGTTATGGAAGAGATCATGATGAGTAAAATCAGCTTAACCCAGAGATCTAAGGGTCGATTGTCTCCACTCATAGGTGGAGGTGGGGACTAGACCCTGGACAATGAGAAAGATGGTCTAGTAGCATGAGTTAAATCCAGATAAGATGTAATGCTTTACAATCTAATACCTTTTTTTAGAGTTATAAAGGGAAAGGGAAGGGAGGGATAAGGGAGGGTAATTGGGGGGGGGCACTCCTGGGGATAATTGCAATATCCAGAATATATACACATTTTATACACATTTTATATTATTTTGTTAAAATCTTGTAAGGTTGTTCAAAAATGAAAAAAAAATTTTTTGACTCAGAAATAGAAGTTTTGGAAATGGATCTGCCTATGAAACACCAGTATATCACAATGTTTGTAAGGTTGTCTCTCTGCAGCACTCTTTGAAATACAAAACAAATAAATACACATACAAAAAGGAAACCAGGTGAATGCCTGTCATTAGGGAAATGGTAAATTGAGTTTATGGTACATCTAAGAACAAAACCATGGTGATGTACAGAGATCCTACATCACCTGCATTAGGTGAACAAGAATGATGTAGGGAAATAGTAACCATTAGGAACATCTTCTGAGGGTGTGAATCGCCAGAACCTCCTGGGAAAACAATTATTGATACGTAGAACACTTCAAATGTATGTGACTTGTGACCTGCATGTCTAGGAATATTCCCTAGAGTAACTCTCCCATGAGAACACAAAAACGTCTGAAAAGCTCACTGTGGCTTGCTTCCTTTGAAACAACAGGAAAGACAACCCTCATGCCCATCAACCGAAGAGTGGATGAGCAGAGAGGTTTATTCATAGGATGGGACTGAGACTGGGGATGTAGCTCAGTGGGAAAGCTTTTGCCTATACTGAAAGAGGCCCTGGGTTCAATTCCCAGCACTGCAAAAACAAAATGCATTCAATGGCTTGCTACACACAAGTTAAAAGTAAGGAATGTCATCTTTGTCAACTGGGTGCTCTTCAATACATAATGGTGAGTGAAAATGCTAGGAAACAGAGTAAATAGGTTAAATGATGTAGTTAAAAGAGCACACAAACTGGACTGCTGTTCCATGCTTCAGTGCCACACTCACAGATGTGAGCCCTGGGATTATGATCTAGCTCGGCTTTTCTCTCTCCCTGTGGAGTTGAGCCAGGGAGGTGGACCAGCCGGATATGTGGCTTTTTGACCCATTGGGGACTATTCTTAGTTGTTGCTTTACTTTCAAACTCAAATCTGGAAGCCCGGGAATTCATGTAAAAGGGGAACTCTGGGATTGTGGGGATTGCGCAAGGATCAGTGTTTCCTGAACAGAAGCACAGGAAGTAGTCTGAAAAAGAGCAGATGAGTGGAAGGCAGAAGAAAAAGTGAAAATTAGATCTAAGAAAGGAGCAAAATATCTCACCCAGCTCGCTACTCCTCTCTGAGGGTCCTAGATTATGATGGCATTCATCAGCTTCCAGATAATCTAGCTAGATTTTGTCCTGATAGGTGAGTGGACAGCAAACATACTGGGATTCCCACTAAGACTCGGGTGTTACGTGGACAACAAATTAAATCAATCTTATGGATATTTTGTCTTAACACAGTTCCTCAAGCTAGAAGTACCTGGAAAATTAGCTGTAAAGGCTTTGTGCAGATGGTTGAATCAGAGAGGGAGCCCAAGGAATAAACATGAAAATAAAAATCCTTTGGAGTCGGGGACATTCTTGGACAATGCCCTGTGCATTGTACCAAATGAAAATGTCTCAAAATGTACCATATAGTGCCTAAG
The DNA here is from genome assembly GCA_004027875.1 of Aplodontia rufa. Classification (NCBI taxonomy): domain Eukaryota; kingdom Metazoa; phylum Chordata; class Mammalia; order Rodentia; family Aplodontiidae; genus Aplodontia; species Aplodontia rufa. The sequence goes on along the minus strand of PVKS010021508.1, from coordinate 32,881 downwards.
CAGTGAGACTTACCCATGAGTACTCCAAAATAATTTTAAAATCTCATATATTCTTAACAACCCACAGTAAACTTATGTCACAGTGTCACACCTGACATTGAAGGCATGTGAATTTTATTTTTAACTTTTTGTGAAGTAGAGTATATAAATTTATGTATGCATGTATATATGTATATATTCTCTCCCTCTTTCTCTCCCTCTCTCTCTCTCATACACAAAGAAAAATGCGTAAAATACCTGTCTAGCCACATCCCTAGGTCAACAATGAGAACACTACAGCACCCTGAACCCCCAGCCCTGGTAACTATCTATCATCCTTACTCTTTTTATGTTTGTTTTTGAGATGAGGTCTCACTGTGTTGCTCATAATGACCTTGAACTCCTCGACTCAAACCATCTTCCCACATCAGCCTCCAGAGTAGCTGCACCTATAGACATGTGCCACCACACCCAGACATCCTTACTTTTATGAGGATCACATATTTGTTATTCTTTTGTTCTTTCCAGTACTATACATTCACCTCAAAAATATAATTCAAATTTTGTGGTCAAACATTTTGTTTCTGATTTCTTTCCTTCAACATTATATTTGTGAGGTTCATCTACGTTGCTCCTAAAATTATGACAAATTATTTATCTGTTATACTGTTGATGGATATCGAGTTCTTTCCACTTGTTGGCTATCATGAATAATGCTGTTGTGTACATCCAGGTACATATGCACATGCTTTTGGATCCAGGAGCAGAACTTCCAGATCATAGATTATTCAAGATTGCTTTCAGGGCTGGAGCTGTGGCTCAGCAGTTACGGTGCTTGCTTGGCATGTGCGAGGACGTGGATTCAAACCCCAGCACCATGTACACAACAAAGTGTAGAAGCAATGAAGGCCACATGAAAAACTAAATAAAATTGATTCTTGCTTTCTCTCACTGTCCCTCTCTCTTAAAAAAAATGATTGCTTTCCCCAGGAGTTGTATACTGCCAGCAGCATGTGAGTGTTTTTGAGTGTTCCCCACAACTTCTTCAATCCTTGGATTTCATCAGATGGTCGGCACTTTGCCCCCTGGGATGTGAAGTAGGAGTTCATTGTGCTCCTGCTTCTGATTCCCCTGATGAGCAGTGAAGCAGAGCATGTTTTTGTATATTTGCTTTCAAATTTTGTACAGAGACTCTTCCAATTACTTGCCCATTTTTCACTAGATCAATAGTCTCCTTCTTATAGACTTATAGGAATGCTTTAAATACTGGAAATACTAAGAAGAATAGTCCTTGTCAATCACTCCATGACTAGTCTTCTTTCTCCTGGTATTCTTTTTATTTCTTTTAACAGGTTTTCTCTATGTTGTACTGGCTTTTTAAAATTCATTTTTACTAGTGCATTATAGTTTTACATAATGTTGGGATTAGTTGTCACACATTCCTAAATGCACACAATTCAGCAATACAATTTGTTCAATATTCCCCCACATCCCTCTACCTCCCTCCTCCTGTTCCCTGACCCCTTGCCTTTCTTCTGGGTCCTATATTGTTCCTAAAAAAATCCAAATACAGTGACATAATTCTTATACATATGAAGAATATTATATATATATATATATAGCTATAGTATACACAGTGACATTTATAACTGCTTAGAATGTACCTTGCTTTATCTTAGTTCCAACATTTCCCCTTCTCCTCCCATCCTATCATCCGTTTGTTAGTCTTCAAAAACATTTGTGTTGTCCTGGCTTTGAACTCCTGGGCCCAAGGGATTCTCCCACTTCAGCCTCCCAACTGGAACTACAATTTTGCACCACTATGCCTGACTTGGGATCTTCAATAAACAGAAGTTCTTCATTTTTAGATAGAGGAACTTACCAATCTTTCCCCTTATATTTAATATGCTTTTGAGTCTTGTTTGATTATTTTTTTAATTTTGAGACTATGAAGAATAATCTTTGATAGTCTAAAATGTTTATAGTTCTGCCTTTCACCTTTAAGTCTAATCAATCCCCAAATCGAATTTTCTGAAAGACAAGAGGAACAAACCAGGTTCTTTCTTCCTCTCTTTCCTCTGCATTGACCTTTCTCCTTCTTCCAGATGGGCATCCAGCACCCTTAGGGACACACATCAACAGCGCCCTATTCAAATATCAAGTGTTTGGGGATGTGTGGCTCTGTTTCTCATTTCTTTATTCTGTTCTATAGAAAAGTTTCTGATATAAAGTGGGTAAAGAATAAAAGGTTTTAAGACCGTAGCTATCACATTGTCAGGAAAGTGGGTCCCGAGCAAGGAATGAAGGAGGAGGAGCCAAGAAATGAGAAATGCTTTCATAAACCAGAAAGGGAAAGAAAGAATGGAAGGAAGGAAGGAAGGAAGGAAGGAAGGAAGGAAGGAAGGAAGGATGGGCAGGTGGGCAACAATGGTACTCAGAGATTGCAAGTATTTATTGATACAAGAATCCACCCTCTGCTCATGAAGACTGGCAGTGATTTTTTAGGGGACATGTGTCAGTGCAAACCAATGACTTAAACTGTTCGATTAGCAATGACATTTCTGACATCTACCCTAAGGAAACACCTAAAATGGCACAAAGGTTTCATACGCAGGGGTTTTAACATTACTTATAGGGATAAAGAAAGTCAGAAACCGGCTAATTTTTCAGGCAGGCTGTTTAAGTAAATTATGTGTATGTGGTGCTGGGGTATGAACCCACATCCTTGTGCATGCCGGCAAACGCCATAACTGCTGAGCCACCACTCCAGCCATCACGGTCCAATATTTTTAATGACAAATAATATCTTAGTTTATGTATATATTACCTTTTGGGTATCCATTTGTCTGTTAAAGGAATTTAGGTTGGGCTGGAGCAGTGGCTCGGCGGTTACTGTGCTTCCCTGGCAGGTGCAAGTACATGAGTTCAAACCCCAGCACCATGCACACAACAAAGTGTCTGAGCAATGAAAGTCACATGAAAAACTAAATAAAATTGACTCTTTCTCTTTCACTCTTTCTCTCTCTCTCTCTCTCTCGCTGTTCCTCTCTCTTTATTTAAAAAAAAAAGGAATTTAAGTTGTTTTCACTTTTGTCCTGGGGATGGAACCCAGGCCTGTGCATGCTGGGAAAGTGTTCTACCACTGAGCTACACCCCCATCCCTGATCTTGTTATTCTTAAGTATATATCCAGGGGCAGAACTGCTGGGTCAAATTTCAGTTTAAAATAATGAGGAACCGCTGAACTGTTTGCCCGAGTGGCTACACCATGTTACATTCTACTAGTAGTGTATCTGGCCTCCAGTTTCCCCACATATTTATACACACTTATCTTCTTTCTTTTTGATTATAGCCATCCTAGAAAGTTTGACTTACTATCTAGTAGGTTTTATTTGTATTTTCCTGATGACTAACAACGTTGAGAAACTTTTTATGTGTTTATTGACTATTCATAAATTTTAACTGGAGAAGTATCTACTTAAATCATTTGCTAATTTTTAAATTGAATTATTTATATTTAAAAAAATTTATTTGCAGCCAGGTGCAGTGGCACACATCTGTAGTCCCAGCAATTTGAGAGGTAGAGACAAGAGGATCAAAGTTCAAAGCCAGCCTCAGCAACTTAGCAAGCAACTTAGCAAGACCCTGGCTCAAAATAAAATATAAAAAGGGCTGGGGATGTGGCTCAGTGAAGTGCTCTGGGTTCAATCCCTGGTACTAAAAAGAAAAAAAATATATGGGTTGCCAGAGTTCTTGATATATTCTAAATTTAAGCCCCTTGTTGAAAATATGATTTGCAGATAATATTCCATTCTGCCACTGATCTTTTATATACTGATGAATTTGACTTAAGTATTTTGTTGAAACTTACCTGCATCCACACTCCTATGGGATTTTGGTGTATTGTTGATTTTTTCTTATGCTGTCTTTGTCTGGTGTTGACTTGATACCTCTGTCATACAAAAGTTACTATATTATCCTCTCTATTTTTGGATGAGTTCATGCAAGATTGGTATTAATTCCTTAAATATGTGAGAAAATTCATTTAGGGCTGGGTTGTTATCTGCAGGAAGTTTTAAAATCATTAATTTAGTCTCTGCTTCTAAATGACCCACTCAGTAACCCAGTTTGGTAGTTTGTATTTTCTAGGATTAATTCATTTCAACTAAGTTAACTAATTTGTTGGCGTATAATTGCTCATTCTATTCTCTCTCTTTGTTTTTCTTTTTGTTGTGGTTCTGGGGATTGAACTCAGATGCACTCTGCTAATGAATTATAGCCCTTCATCATTTTTTTATTTTGAGACAGGTCTTGCTAATTTTCTGAGACTAACCTCAAATTTATAATCTTCCTGCCTCAATTTTCCAAGTAGCTAGAATTACAGGCATGCACCGCTCTGTTAATTTGAATTTCTGTCATGGTTATTGACTTCTCTAATTTCTAACCTTAATTTGAATGCTCCTTTTTTTCCTTGGTCAGTCAGATAAGGTTTGTCAGTTGTGTTACAGATCATGTATCACTTACATAAATGAAGTATTTTTAGTTGAGGGCAACCCCCACCACAGCAGGGGGAGAGCTTCAGATAAATTAGAGCTTTCTTTATCATGTTCTTCCTACAGACATTATGGTTGGTCTCAAGCTTTTATCCATAAGCCTCTTCTCTTCACCATTTGTGCCTGAAATAGTAAGTAATATGAAGTATGGCAGTTGTGGAGCCACCACCACTGGAGACTGGTGCCTTTGTGACTTACCTGCAGTGACGGCTCATAAGCTCTTGTCAGAGTTTATCTTATACCATGCACCTGAGAGGGAAGAAGCTATGGCCTGTGACCAACTTGGTCTGATGCCATAACTCACCGGTATTGTTTTTGCCGCGTTTCCAATTCTTTACGTCTGTGCTGCTTGAGAATGTGAATTTGGTCATCTCGGGCCAACTTTGCTGTGGAAGAACAAGAAGTATAAGGGGAGCCGAAGAAAGAAGAGTAACAGGTACAGTGTTCATGTTTTTTAAAATGCTACAGCCTATGCCAAGTGTTTTAGTTATGTCATCTCATCTGTGCCTCAGAGCCCACTCCCATTTTATGGTGAGGAAGTGAGCCTTGGGGAGGTTGAATAGCTTTGCCCTTGAGCTCTGCCCAAGGCCACACATTTAGTGAATTTGCAACCCAAGACTCAAATCCAATGCTCTTAGCCAATCCTTTTACAAAAGGAAAGCCCATTCCTTCATCTTCCTTCCCACTCAGCAAAACTTTGGATGATTATGGAATCAGGTTTGAATTAATGAGTCAGGCTTGGTTTTCATTGGGCTTTATAGGGCTGAAACAATGATTTTGTTCCTCTCTGTGGCTGGTGCAATACATGCCATTGGTGGTTTGTTGTGTATTTCCACCTGGGGCTTTCACTTTCCATTGGGCACCTGAGCACATGGTTTGTGCAGGAATCCTGGGGCAGCTTGCTCACTTTGGGGAAGACATGTTTTGGCCTTTGGAGGATATTTCTAGACCAATAGAAAATTGACCTGCAATTCTTATGCTGAGTAGAAATGCAGAAGAGGATAAGGATTTAGTATTGCCTGAAAAGAGCAGCAGGACTCAGTTCTTATGCTTTTAAGTCCACTTGGTTGCTTCATGAAGAAATGTGACTTAAGACCCAACATGCTGATGCACATGCTGCTTCGCTCCCTGCACTTCCAACACAGGGGACTGAGAAGGAAGCTTCTTTCTAAAGCAGTGTTGTCTCTTAGGGTGTGGGTGTTCAAGGAAACACACCTAGACTTAGACTCGAGTTCCATCACTTAAAGCCATGTGACCCAGAGCAAGCTGCCTTGGCTTCCTCAAATGAATAATGGAGATAATATTGCCCACTTTTCAGGGTCGTGGTAGGGATTTAGCGAGAGAATACAGTAAAGTACTCTACAGTGTCAGCACCTGGAAATGCTCAGTAAATGGGAGTGATGGTTATCATAATTATGCTAACAACCAAAATGGGCCTGAGGCTTTCCTGCCTGACCCTAAGCCTAGGCACAAAGGCATTTCGTCTTTTGGCTTGCCCTGCTTCATCTCTCATTTCAGGAATTTGGCAGGTGGCTAAGGAAAGTCACCTCTCAGATTCTTTACAGCAGGTGAGATAATATCACGATTGTGTTTTATACTGTTATTAAGGTAAATTTAGTAAAAAAAAAAGTCAATGAAGTTCTCAGTAGGAGGAGCCTACATTTCTTGAAAAGTAGACTATATCTAAAATAATTAATATAATATTATCTCCAGATCTCTGTGGTGAAAGTTAAGGTTTTAAAAACTTCCATTCTACCAAACATTGATATTTTTGTAAAATACACAAAAATTAATTACTAAAAAATGAAATTAAAAAAGAAACCAAAGATAGATGAAGGATGGGGAAAGATTAGTCTTAAGATTAGTATTAAGGTATGCTTAGAGAGGAAGAAGCTCTGGAGTACTATTGCACTGTATGGTGGTTAGAGATAACAATCACATACTATACATTTCAAAAAATGAGAAGAAAGAATTTTGAAAGTTTTCACCACAGAATTTGATGTGTGTGAGGAGATAAATATGTTCAACCTGATTTGACTATTATATAATGTTTATGTGATGCATTATACATATATATGTATACATGTATTAAACATTGCATGATGTCCCTTTAATATGTACAACTTTTATTTTTGTGTGGCAATAAAAATTTTAAAAACTAAAGAAAAGAAATTCAAAATTCAAGTCCTATTTTTTATAATTAGATAACAAAATTATTCTGTCAAGTTTCTATAAAAGTTTCCAAAATATTTAGTCTCTGTCCTTGTTTGCAAAACTATTCCCAATATTTCTCAGATCATCCCAAGTACTCTCTGGCTCATAGTACCCCCATCCAGACTGAGGCACCTCCAGCTTGGAGCCTGAATCCAGGGCCCAGAGAGAAAAATGATGGAGACACCCCAGAATTCTCACAGTATGGGAGGCTCAAGGTCACTGTGTATGAGATGAGTATGACTCGTGACAGTGACTGTTGTCACTTGGTGTAGGAAGCACTACTGTGGACACTCAACATTCCTCTCTACTAACCTACGTCAAAGGACCAGCCTATCTCTTGGTTTCCTAGGCTCTGAGGAGTTGCACTTTTTCAGTGTCACGGTATGAATATATCAGAACATTTGGAACTATAACATGGCAAGTGTCACAAAGAGAATGGCTGCTTCTCCAGGCCCTGAGAGACGTGGGGACTCCATCTGAAGGCTTCTGAGATAAGTGCATGGCAGTATAATATACCCTGGATTGAAGGCAGCAGGATCCAGGGAAGCTCCCAAGGATTGTCATGAGTGCCTGAAGGAAGAGGTCCCCTCACACAGATGCTCTGGATCCCTGAGACCACTAAGGCAGTCCTTTGACTTTTTTTTTTATTGTACCATGTTAGATTTAAGAAGCTATCAAGAGGCAAGTGACAAAAGTGCTTGTGGACGTCCCAGTTGTTCAAAAGATTAGCTGTTGTACCACGTGGTAGATTAATAATAGCCACAAATTATTTGACATTCCTTACATTGTGTGTTGACATCCCTTCCCTTTGAGTCTGGGAGGACTTTGTGATTACTCAGATCAACAGAATAAGATAGAGTGACACTACGCCAGTTTCCAGGTCTGGACCTGAAGAAATTGACAGCTTCCACTTCCTGTCACTTAGAATATTTGTTCTTGAAAGTTAGTATGTAAGAAGCTCAGCCACTCTGAGGCCACCATGCTGTGAGAAGAGTGAAGGATGAGATGTCGTGTGGAGACAAAGATCAAGGAGCCCTGAACTGCTAGACCATGTAAGAAAAGAACCACCTGAGAAGTGAATCTTCCTGCTCCTACACCATTAGCTGATGCCACAGAGGCCACAGGGAACTGTCCCATGAAGACTTTCCCAAATGCTGGGCCCACAAGATCATGATCAAAATTTATTGTTTGTTTAAAGCTCCTAAGATGGTTAGTTATCAAGGAATGCAGTAGAACTTCGTTGACAGCTCCTCTGTGCCACTCCAGACGTCCCACAACCCTATCTGGTCTTTGAAGGGGAAAGGAATAGATTGTATCAATGGGCTTCCCACTGGGCTCAACCACTGGGTCCCTGGGCAGAGGGAGGATTTGGGGACAATGAGGAATGGCCATGTTCTCCTCAGCTATTCCCTGCAGACTCTTGGGCTGTCTGCCTCTCTATTATGGACCATGGCTTCTCCAAGAGCGCTATCTCCAGGACACTTCTCTTCTGCATGATTCCAAAATTCTTTACCTCCCCCACTTTCTTAGGATTAGTCATACTGATGGCACCCAGATATGGACCCTCTACACACTGTTCCACACCTCTAGAAATATCCTTTCTTAAACCCTCCTTGAATCATCTTACTCTGACAGTAATATCTTGTTTTTGTTGGAAAGAGCTATAGGATCCGTGGAAAGAAAAACTTCACAATCAAAGAGAAACACCCTGCCTGCAACCTTCCACATTCGGGCCACCACAAAACAAAATGAATTTTGTAATCTTTTTTTCCCTGCTGTGAGGTAGGGGACAAAAATCCTCCTATGCCCAAACATCTAGAAATTGTCTTGGTAAATCAAATCCCAAATCAGAAACCATGGGATATGGTCTGATGGTAGAAAGACAGGAAGTGGAGGAAGTTTCCTCCTTTGCTTCCATATTCTGATCAAAAAGTGGGTAACTGCTTTTTCACTACTGTGACCAAAAGACCTGAAGGTGACATTAGAGAAGGAAAAGTTTATTTTGGTGTTCACAATTTCAGAGGTCTCATTCCTCAGGGCTTGGGATGAGGCAGAACATCAAGGCAGGAGTGTGGCAGAGGAAAACAGCTCAAGACATCACACCAAGAAGCAGACAGAGAAACTCCACTTGGCAGATACAAAATATTAATCCCAAGGACATACCCCCAATGACCCACTTCTCCATCCACACCCTACCTGTGTTCAGTTACCACTCAGTTAATTCCTATTAGAATTAATGAAATGATTAGGTTAAAGCTCTCATAACCCAATCCTTCACCTCTAAGCTTTCTTGAATTGTCTCAAACATGAGCTTTTGGGGGACACTCACTCCACCCTTGGGCTTATTAGTATTTGAGGAAGATCATAACTCCTACAGGTGCATCTGGGCACGAAGCAGGTTTTCCATCCAGTATAGCAGAGACTCACTTCCAGGAATACAGTTATTTGAGGAGCGTAAGACCTTTCAGTTAGCAGGAAGCCCAGGGGTGGCAGGAGTCAGAGCCACACACTTACCTCGTCCATCCCTCAGGACGATCTCACCCTCACCAGTGATCCAGCGGTAGCAGGGAAACTCAATGTAATCCCCATGGGGTGTCTTTAGCGTGATATACTTCAGGTACCAGTCATCATGAATCCAATACTTGCGCTTCTCGATTTTGACAAGTTGGATCTCCCCTAATTCTTCATCCACAGTCACATCGTAAGAATCAATCTGTGCAGAAGAACAAGGAGAGTCAGCCCATCTGTTGTTTCAGATCCGAAGGAGTTAAGAACATGCACTCCAAACCTGTTGCTCTGGTATATTGAATATTTTAAAGATGCTTAAATATGTTAAAGATGCTTAAAACATGGCAGGTACAGGAAGATCACTCTGATCTTCACTTTGTTTTTTAAAAGCAGAAGATGAAAGTCTCAGGTGAAAGACATTCTCCTTATACTAAAAGGAAAATAGATTTCTTTTAATCAGGAATAGGAAGTTGAAGCTGAAAGAATACAAACAGACCTGTGACAGGGACTGTGACAGTGGGACAATGTAGTAACTATTACCCTTTATAGGGTAGCATGTTGCTTTTCTACCCTTGTGCTTCTTTCAACAGACCTGTTACAACACCCAGATGAAAGCACAGAAAGAGAATGCTTGCACAAGATGGAATTGTTATCAGGCAAAAACCTAAATAAGCCCCCCAACGTCACTTGTTCTTAGTCAACTGAAAAATGACTAGTTTTGGAGGTCACACAATTGGGCAATACATTATTAGTTCCCCACTAGCTTTGTTATCCTTAACATCTCTGATGTATGGGTTACATTGATAATATTTGCCTATGTTACTTTCCAAGGACCTGAAGCCTGGTTTTGTTGGAAACAAGAACCCTATGCTTGGACCTGCGGATGTCTGATGGGTGTCTGGAATGGAGTTGTCAGGCTGAGGGTGAGGCTCAGGCCTGCTTAGGCCTGGCAGTGGAAAGAAGATGCAAGGTACTGTTGGTATACTGATCATCCTTTATTTGGAGATGGCCAGAACCCAAGCCAGCCACCCCCAATCCCCACACATATCCATAGACCCTTTTTTATTTTATTTTATTTTTACTTTTTTATTATTAGTTTGACATAGATTTACATATTGGAGGGAACTGTTACGTAATCATGCATACAAGGATATTGACATAGTGAGACAGTAAGTTGAGGTTGATCCTAAACCAGGATCTACCCGCTTCATCCATTCCCTGAACTCATGTCTCCTCTGAAATTCCACCATACTATAATTCAAAATGAACATATACATGTATAATAATTGCTGACATTTCTGAGGTTCTCTGTCTGATAATAGGCTTCTAATGGGAGTCGGGTATTCCCTGTTATATTGGCAGCCCCCCTTATCTCTCCTTCCCCTTCCTGCCTCCCTTCCTTTTCCCCTTACCTTCTTAGGTATGGATCATCCAGCTTATGTGGATTTTCAACTATGGTGAGTTTATTACTTTAACTCAGTTGACTATCATCCTGTCGTAGGTTTTACACTAGCTTCCACATATGAAAGAAGACATTTGGCCCTTAATGAGTTTGGGGTATTTCACTCAGTACAATTTTTCCCATTTCCATCTATTTGGCTGCAAAAGGCATGATATTGTTCTCTCTAATAGCACAAGAGAACTTCATTGTTAATATATACCACAATTTATGAATTCATTCATCCAGCGAGGGGCATCTAGGTTGGTTCCTGAAAACTTTTACTGCCACTCTGGAAAGCAGTATGGAGCCTCCTCAAAACACTAGGGTTGGAAATACCTTACGACCCAGCTATCCCACTCCTGGGTATTTTTCCAAAAGAGCTAGAATAGGCACACTACAGAGAAACAGCCAAATCAATGTTTATAGCAGCTCAATGTATAATAGCTAAATTATGGAACCAACCATAGGCCCTTTTTATGAGCAGGCCAAACAAAGAAGGCACACTGCCAACAGGCTACAGAAGTGGGTGTGTGCTCACAAGTAAATGTTTGACCTTGATTATGCAAGCTGAATAAGAATGTTTATGAACTTGACTACACACTACCTATATAACATAGCTGATGCATGACCTTGGCTACATATTAAAAACATAATATAGCCTATGGAAGCCCAGGCAAGGGAGCCTAATTATAGCCATTTGGGGACTGCCCCAACAGGAATGAAAAGGCTTTGCATCTCTGTCTTTGTATTATGTTCTTTCACTTTTGTCACTTTAACTTTTGGATCAGATTTTGCTCAGCTCTGCATGCAGTGTTGACTTCCATTGTAGGTGTTCCAGTATGTTTTTTCAGCAGCAATAGCTGCATAATCACCAAAGTCCTTAAGCCCTATCAGAAGGCCGAGATCCAACCACAAGGCCAGTTTGTTTACACAGGATGATGGCACCAAACCTGAGAGTAACTCAGCAGTTGCTTAGACAAGTTGACCAAGACTAATTTTTTGGAACTGTACCCTTCTCCAGTGGATCTCACCCCAGCAAATAAATAAAAGCTGGTTGTTCCCTTTTGTTTGGGGAACAGCCTGGTCTCTCAATCAGTGCTGCCTCCCATCAGCTGTAGCCCCAATTAAAGCATTACCTGTATATTTCTGTGCACTTGACTTGATTTCATTTCTACTATCATGAAGTTTAAAGCTCACTTTTCTGGTATCACTGTCTTCCCGGTTACTTCCTTCAATTAATTACCCTTGTGAACAGGGTCCTTCCTTATTATATTCTTTTTATAATTCAGTATATAAGTGATTCACTTTGCTTTTTGGCAGATTTTCATTTCTTTTTGAGGGTTCCAGTGCCATGTATAACTCGAATTAAATAAATCTGTTTACCTTTGTCTTTTTAATTTTTATTGTGTCAGTTTAATTGACAGGCCTAGCAAAAAATGGGAGGAGGCAAGTCTTGCCTTCCTCATAGTTTGTGTAGTCAAGATTTTTGTTTTTAAAAAGTTGAAATTAACATAGTAATCGTGCATCTTTATGAAGTATGGTATGATACTTTGATACATGTATACAATTTATAATGATCAAACATGGTAACCACAAGTTCTATCACCTCAAACACATTTATTTCTCTTTCATAGAAATATTTTAAATCCCTGTCTTCTAGCTATTTTGAAATATGCAATAAATTATTATAACTGTGGTCACACTGGTGTGCTATAGAACATGAGAGCTTGTTCCTCCTATCTGCATTTTTTTAGCGGTTATTCAACTTTTCTCTACCCCCCATAACATTTACATTAGTGTCTACTAACCACTATTTTCCTCTTTATTTCCATGCTATCAGCATTTGTGATAGCACTTATCAGTGAGAACATACAATATTTGCCTTTGTGTGACTGTCCCATTTCACTTAACATAATATCCTTCAGACTCATTCATATTGCCACAAATGACAAATATTTAATTCTTTTTTATAGTGGAAGAGTACTCCATTGTGTGTGAGAGAGATCTGTATATATACATAGATGCCACGTTTTCTTTATTTAGTCTTCTGTTGAAAAGACACTTCAATTGATTACATATTTTTAGCCAAGATTCTTAGTGATCCTTAAAGGAATCTTCAATTTATTTAGTCAAGACATCTGCCAAATGCTCCTTAGACAAAACTCTGTACTATAACTGGAGTGACAGAGATGGACAAGTGGACAAGACCCAGGGACAATCTTTGGTTCACACATGTTTCAGTCTGGGCTAGGAGGATATGCTAAGGTACATGCTGGCACCTACCAGGCCAAGATCTATAAGGGTCCTCTTTAGCTGCTCCTATGAACCAGGGGAAAAAAACTCACCTTTACATGAGGTCAAAAGCCTTGCTGTCAATGATATCTCCCTATTTCCCACAGCAACTTTGGGAAATAAGGAGATATCATGCCTTGTTTTGCAGAGGAGGAGGAGGAGGTCCAGTAAGATCCACTCCAGTCATTAGTAGACAGCTGGAATTCTATTTCAGGCTTTTCTGCTGTAGTCACTTCATCTTTATTAGTTTTTAATAGGGCTAATACATGGGAAAAATGGGAAGACTTAGAGACAGGTGAGACCATAAGGATTCAAGTCCTCCTGGGAGAGTGGCAATTCATAGCCAGACAGTAATACCAAGAACAATCAGATCAAGCATTCCCCCAGCATCTGTGGCACTGCTAGTAGATTGAGGCTACCTTGCCAGTAGAAGATGCCACCCCAGGGTGTGAGCAGCACCACCACCCAGTCCCTTGGGATCTACCTTTTGGGTACTCTGGGCATGCCCAGCCCCCTCCTCCAGGCCATGGATGGACACAGTGTCTATGACTATAGATTTTGGATGGCTTGTGTTTATAATAATTGATGGCAGATGGAAAGGAAGGGTGAAGGCTCAGGCATTGCATCTTCATTCCAATGACCTGTAGATTTGGGAAGCCCCATATTCTAAGTTCTCCCAGGTACTTTCTAAGTCATATTTCCTTGACTTTTTCCCTTGACAGCAGAAACTAGAATTCTTGGTGTGAGAGTCAAAAAAATCAAAGGGGGCAGGGAATGCTCATCCTACATGTAATGCCCTTCTTCCTATTTCCATTCCCCTCTCCCCAGACTGCCAGGAGAACCATTGGATAACGTTCTAAGAGGAAGGGAAGTTGGGTGTTTGAAGCAAACCTCTGAGCTCTAAACACAATGAACAGTTTTGCATGTGGTGGCTGAGTCTAAGGCCAGATGCTGTGGTCAGGAAAGAGAAGTTTCCTTCTCAGGCCCTGTGGTCTGGGCCTGGGTTAAGGACAGTTTTGGAGGATGGATGAGCCAGGCCCCTGTGCTAGGATCACAAGTCCTGGGTCCTATCACTTGTGTATGAGCATCTGTTCTACCAGAATAACCTTCTTCAGGGAGGGGCCAGATCTTGCCTGGCCACCTCAGAGAAAGATCTCTTCTGTCCTATGGCTTGTTCTGTGGGGTAGCAAGGGGCTCTGGCAAGGATATACAGAGCCTGCAGTGCATCCGGCAGGGGTCCTGTCCGACTGCAGGTTGGTGACCCACTGGGAGAAGACAGCAGGCCTCAGAATGTGGAGCTGGAAATAGAAACCAGAAAAAGGAGTTGGCAGGAATGACCTGGGAAGAGGGGAAAGAGAAAGAGTATACCCCATGAAGGGTGGCTTCCAAGAGCAGGAGACAAAGGGAACTTCTTCCCCAGTGCATCAACAGGTAAGGGTAGCACTGGATTGGGATGTCCAATCTCCAGAGCCCTGGGGAAATCTAGAAGAACACAGTGAGTATGGCCCAGAACTGGATGCCTACAGATCATCTATCTCCCCATGGCAAGACCCATACATAGTAAGGATCTGCAGAGGCCTCAGTCCTTCTGTGTCTAAGAGATTCCTGTTCCTACTAAGAAATTAGGAGAGGGCAGTGAGGAGCACATGACTAGAGGGGCCAGGTGAGTCCTGGTGTCTAGACCTCTGAGTTCACATTCCAGTTCCGAAGTGACTGGCCATGTGGTCTGGCCAAATTGCTTCACTTTCTGAGACTTCTTCATCTTTCATGTGGAGGTAGCACCTTGTTACCAGGACTACTGAGAAATCTATGTGACATGATGACTCGGTTGCCCTTCTACAAGGGCACTACCTGGTCTTCACTCCCTGAATGCAGGGGTTACGGCACTACCTGTGAACAGCCATGAAGGAGCGCAGGCCCTGCACGATGGTCCAACTGGGTCCACATGTGCCCACAAAGCAGCCAGGAGTACATATGGGAGGAAAAAGCTGAACTTATGTGCTCACTCTTGCCTCAAAACCTGGAGGAAAGTGCTGTGAGGGTGCAGAAGCGGCTGTGAGGACACAGGAGAACAGGCATTTTGGGTGCTGGTGGTGCAAGCAAAGCAAAGGGAAGTCAAAGTGTGGTCAGGACTGAAGGGTGGCCACCAAGAGGCCTGGACCTGTACCCAGGGCAGCTGCTGCAGGGGAAGTGGCTTTACTGTGGTTCTCAGGGGCAGGAGGGGGTGGTGTATATCCCAGTGAGTTGATGCCAGGAAGGCTGGGATGAGAGTAGAGGACACCCACTCTAAAGTATTATAGTATCAAGAGGCTCTGAGGGGGATAATCTCATAGGAGGAAAAAGCCCAGGACCTTGGAATAAAACATGGGGCCAATCTTCTAGCTGAAAGTGGTGACTCACAAAAAGAAACTGAGCAGCTTCATTGAGGATAGCAATGGTCAGGTGAACCTTCAACACACTGTGGTAGAGTCACAGGAGAATGAGACCTTTCAGGACCCCCACGGACTTTGTTGGCCGGGGCTGGCCTTGGACATGACAGTAGATGAACAGTGCCTCAGGAGCTTAGCCAGAACCAGCTCAGTATGTCTCAAAGCCATGTGGCTGTGGCTGTAGCATCCCAGGGGGCAGCTACTAGAAGCATCACAGGCTACAGAGAAAATTTTCCCTCTAGGAGAATTTCAGGTTAACATATATGAAACCGCAAAATAAGGCTGTAGGAAGGTATGTGGAAGCCCCAGATGTGCTGAACTTTCTCCCTTCTCTCTGAGAGCCAGGCACACTGGGATGATGCTTTATTGGTTGTCTATGTGCTATGACACATGGATTTGTCATGGTGGATACTACAAACATTGATCAACCCACATTGGGTACTCAGTGAATACTGTGCATGTGCACACCTGAGTGAATGACAATTTCATTTTGTAGATGGAAACAGATGCTCAGAGAGGTTAGTCAACTATAATGAATGTGCATGTGGAAGGAGGAATGCAGAGGCACAAAGTTTCGGCAGACATAGGTAGATGGTGCAGTGATTGAGATGCTAAAGAGACGGGAGAAACCTGTAATTCACCAGCCTCATGTCAGGACGGTGAATTGGCTTATTTCACTTGTTGCTTTCAACTCTCTATTGAATATACGATTTGAAAGCTTTCAACATAGCCAGACTTTGCTTAATAACAGGGATATATTCTGATAAAAGCATTATAAGGCAATTTTGTCATTGTGCAATAATCATAGTGTATACTTATACAAACCTAAATGGTGTAGCTTACCACATGCCTAGGTTATATGGCATAGCCTATTGCTCCTAGATTGCTACTGTGCTTAATATAGTAGGTACTGGTAACACAATGTAAATATTCATGTATGCAAACATAGCAAAGGTACAGTCAAAATACTAGGCAATAGCAATTTTTCAGTTCCATTATAATCTTACAGGACCACTGTCAAATATGCAGCCCATTGTTGGCCAAAACATCATTATGTGATGCATGACTGCATTTTAGCAAAGAGATAGTTGATCAGTTTCCAGTTGATCAGAGCTACCTATCAGCATTTTAAGAAACTTCATTCATTCATTTGTCTCTGCTCCAGAGCTCTAATGTTGTTGTGTGGGATGGGGAGAAGGACTTCTCTGCTGGAGCAAGGATGTGGTCCACCAGTGCTGTACAACTTTGAGAGGGACTAATGAGAGGTTGGTGGGTGGAGGCTGTGGAAGAGAGAGGAAAGGATACTAATGGAAGGTAAAGGAGAGCCTGGGACAAAGAGAAGGGGAGACAAAGAGGAAGAGCTAAGGAAACCAAAGGGCTGAGAAAGGGTAAAAGGAACAATGGTTGGGGAGACTTAGGAGGCAGAAGGGGGCAAAGAGCTGGGGATTGAGGGAGCACAGAGGGGGCTGCTAGGACAGGCTGAAGACAAGAAAAAAAGGAGATATCAGATCAGGAAAAAAGGGAGAGTTGTAGGATGGAGGGAGTAAATGGGGCCCTTGGGAGAACAGGTAGTAGAAGAAGAAAGAGGAATGTAGGGAAGAAATGGAGCAGGGAGGGAGTACCACGACATGGAGAGAGACTGAGGAACATAAAAAAGAAATGTTTATTTTCTATTAATATATTCTTCCTGAGACATGTGTACTCTAGAATTTATTCTTTACAAATGTAAGACTATTTACTGCATATATTTGAGAAGCACATATCATTAATAAACTTCTGGAATATATTCAAAAATCATACATTGAATATCATCTTATTGCCCTTAGCTCTGTGAGTGTGTGTGTGGTAACTGGGATTGAACCCAGTACCCTGGGCACACTAGGTAAGAACTCTCTCACTGAGCTACACTCCCTGCTCAGCTTTGATTTTCTTCAAAGTACTACTGTAGAATGAAATGGGCCAACTAAAATTTCCCAGAAATCGTCAGACCTGTTAAGGGCATCCCATCTGACATGAATTACTTTAAATTTGCAGAGTTAAAGAAACAAATTAATTTTTCACATATGCCTAGAAAGGGGCTAGCCTCTGGGAACAAGGCCATTCTGTGTACCATCTGAGCTTTGTCCAGCAGATAGCAGGGAACCAATGAAGTAACTGGGAGGGACTCCATTCCCAATCTTGAGCTGAAACACCATGCAGAACTCTAATAAGAATAAACAGGAACTTGTAACTCAATTTACTGAAAAAATAAAAAAAAATCAGTCCTATCCATTATTTGACCAAATTATGTATGGAGGAAGGGGAATATTGACCTGCCACTACCTGGAAATGGCTGAATTGGAAATAATTAATTGGTTGTACGGAAATAACTTTCTTATTGTTATTCTTACTGTTATTAATGGAAATTATTGCAACACTTTTCCAAGTAAAATGGAATAGCCTTATCTTAGCAAGTGCTTCTGCTAAGATTTCTCTTTTATCTTTACCTAAAAGGAACAACTTGTCTGTAAAGATACACCGCCTGGAGAATGAGGAAGCACTGATAGGGTATGCAAGACAGTGTGGAGTAATTTTGCATCAACAGGAACTTTCTCAAAAGCTGATTTTTTTTTTTTTACAAAGAACCTTTCACACCCAGCTGATGAGCTGCTCCCCTACAGTGCAGCTGCTCCTCTTGACTGCTGCTCTCTCAACCCAATGGAAATGTAACATGCAAATGTCTCCTGAAATTTGCCTCTAGAATTTTCCCTGAGGTGTCCAATCACAATGTCATTTGAATGACTTCTCAGGGTAGGGAGACAAAGCAGAGCAGAGGAAATAATGAATAGAACAGTACAATGGCTGTGCCCACTCCTGGGAGGACACACACGTAGGGTGTGAGCACTGTGTTGCTCAGCCTGAGCACACTGATAGCAGTGCTTCTAGAACCCTGCAGCATGTGAAGAATGGGGCCCACTGCAGTCTGCATACAAAGGGGAAGCAATCTGTTCTCTGTTCTCCTGCCGTAAGTGTTGGGGGGGGCAGTTCATGATATAATGGAGATAAATGAAGATGCCTTGAAGATGGCAGAGGGAATCAACAACCCAAATGGATGACACATTAACTTCACCACATGCGATCCTCAGGTCTAGGTCCTCAATTGGGGGACCAAGCAATAGAAGAGGTTCTGAGGCTCAACATCTAGTTCTTCTTAAAGGGAACTCAAGCCAGGTTAATGCTGTGCTAAACTTAACTAAATGCCAAGTCCAGTTTCATCAAGTTTCTGAGGCTGCAGGGTAGGAATTCAGTCCACCAGGGGGTTGGAATTCAGAACAAGAGCAAAAAGTTACCGCCTTACTTTAGGCTCTGCAGGTCAAAGCACTATGACTTTTATCCAAGCAGCATTCAGTTGAAACATGAATATTAAAGTTGTATTTGTCACAAATATTCAATTCTGACCACTTTCTTATAGATCAATCTAAAAACTAAGTATTGAGAAAGCAGCCTGATATAAAGCAGGAATCTTTTTGGTTGTGGAGTAGTAGAAGGAAGCGGGTATTTCCTAAGCACTTGCGATATGTCTGGGACTATTACTGTAGTTATTTGCTGAGCACTTTCGGTGCACCAGGTGCTAGGAGAGGCACTGAAAACTGTAACTTTCCCATGCTCACCAGAAAAAAAGCATAGAGTGAAATTTCACCCCAGTCAGCATCAAGAGTTTGCTGCTAAACAAGGTGCATGAGAGAGGTGCATGACTTCTTAAGGTGTCTAGCATCACAGACTAGAGGAAGCCCTTCTTCCTACCAAGGATGGAGGTGTTCCCTGGTGGAAGTTCTGCTGGAAGTAGCAAGGACACCTAGGTTTCCCAAAGGTCCCTCTTTACCTGGGTTTGCTTTATGATTCGCTTTAAATTCTGGGGCCTATCCTAAGCACATAAGCTGCCCTGCTTGGAAGAGACTTGCTGGTGTCACTGCCATTCACCAGGTGGGACCATGACTCATGCATGGATCAAAACCATTTTACAGCTGGGCTAAGCGAGGCCTACAGGGAGGACAGAAGAGAAAACCAGTGGTCAAGCTCAGGTGTGACTGGGGCCTCTGAGCTCCCTGACGTGCCCCTGGCAGATCTTGACCTTCTGAGATGTTGTCTGTGCTTCACAGCAAGGCAAAGGACCTCTCTCAGATCCCTTTGTTACCCAAGCTAGGATCCCTAAGAGGCAGGGACACAAGAAAGATGACCTATGCCTAGAGAAGCGACTTCTTACAACCTCAGGACTTCATTCGTAAAAAGGAGTGGAAACCTTGCTCCTTCTCCCATGCAAGATGCGACAGCCCCCTGCAGAGAGCGCGCGGGGCCAAGAAACCCAGGACTCGCCCCATCCCCGTCTAGCTCCCGCTGACAGCGCCCCAGGCGCCCGGATCCTGGAACTGGCCGCCTTGACCGAGTCCTGAAACACCTCCAGCTAGATCCCAGCTCCCCTGACAGCCCTTGGACGCCCCCGGCTCCCTCTCGGGTCTATTAAATCCCAATCCAGCCTCAATCCTCCCAGTTCCTGCCCTGCTTGCGCCCTCCCGCCCCCCGGCCCGCCCCTCGCATTGCGCGCGTCTCTGCAGATCGGACGCAGCCGCGAGCTCTCACCGCGCCCCGCTCGAAGTCGTTGTAGAACGCCTTGTCCAGCAGATGCTTCTCACTGCAGCCCGCCGAGCCCACGAGACTGAGGTATATGTAGTCGTCGGTCCCGGCGAACCACTGGCTGCCCGTGGCGACAGTAACCGTGTAAGAGGGCATGGTTGCAGACGGTGAGCGCCGCGGGCAGTGGGGCAAGGAGAGAAGGTTACCTAGACCCGGCTGTCCGGGAGAGCTGGTACCTGTCCGCCCCACGCCCGGTGGCTTCAATTCACCACTGGGCGCCGTCGCCCGGTCCCCGCGCCCCCCCCCCCCGGCCCCGCCTCTAACAAGAGCCCCGCCCCTTGCATTAGCCCTCACCCCGGTTCAGTCACCCAGGTTCCCGCACCAGTTCCCCCACCCTGAGGTCATGGAATCACCCATTCCAGCGTCTCACCTCTGCGTCTAGGTGAATGTTCTAACAGCCACTGGACCAGGACTACCTAGGAGCCACCCCCTCGTTCCTTTATTCAATTTGTTATCGTTGGCACCCTTCACCCCACCTACTCTTTCGTTCCTTTCTTTATCCCTTCCTTCCCTTTATCCCTCCCTCCCTCCCTTCCTTCCTCTGCATCCTTTAGTGCCCATTCCCTTTAGGCCTTGAGGTTTGCTCCCAGGATTCCTAGAAAGCTAGCTATAGTCCCTGCTCTCACCAACTTCCCAGGGTGAGGGTGAGGGGCTGGTGGCCCCTCAGGCAGTGGTGACCTACTTGCCCGGTGCTCTGGAAGCCAACAGGGGAAGGAGGAACCCACCTGCGGAGTCAGGGAGGCTTCCTGGAGGAGGCTGCCCCTGAGCTGATAAGGAGGCAGGAATTTATATCACAGAGACTTCCGTCAGCCCTGGCTTCTTCACTGTATGGAATGAGCAACTCTCTGTGGGCACCCCTGGGCATGCAAGGGAACCAACCACTGCTCTCAGTGAATAGGGACAGCCAGGACAGGAAAGCCCCAATCTATTCATGCAAGAGCTGTCTGGAAGAGGTTGGCATTCTTGGGCACGCAGGGACATGTGGTGGGAAAGGACGTAGGCTTGTCTGGATATAGCTCAGGGAGTGGACCAATGACTGGATGGACATTGTAGAGAAAAGGAGCAACTCCTCAGCAAGAATGTTTCAGAAGTTGGGGCTGGTGGGAACCAGCTGCCTTGTGGGGTAATGGGTGTCTCTCTAAATGGTGGTGGGCAGAGACCTGGAAGGGATCGGGTAGAAGGCTTTGTGCTTGGTGCTAAAGGGAAGTTTCTGAGGGCTATAGCCTGACCTCACGTCTAACCCCAACCCATTCCCTCAATCACCAATCAGCCCTATCCTTCTGTCTGGTGTTCAGCCCTGGATCTGTCTGTGCGTGATTCTTTATATGGTCTATGACATGCTTCAAAGATCAATTTCTTGGACTTTGTCAATTTTGTCCTCTACTTTATTTCAATTTTGACTCCTATTTCCTTCCTTCTATGGTTTTAGGTGTAGTTCTCTCTTCTTTTGGTAGTGTCTTAAGCTGAAGGATAGGTAATTTATTTGAAATCGTTTTTAGTGTAGGCATTTGCAGCTAGAAACTTTTTGAGAAGTGCTGCTTTTAGCACAATCGCACTAGCACGGAGATCAGTTAAGGCATAGCATATGGTCTATCTTGGAGAATATTGCATATGCTCTTTAGAATAATTTGTATATATATATCAGTTTTTGCATCTGTTCATCTGTTTCTGTAATTTAGGTATTGTATGTTAAGCTGCTGTAAACATTGATGTAGCTGTATCTCTGTAATAAGCTAATTATAGCTCTTCTGGGAAAATCAGTTAAGGACAGGAAGGAGACTGAGGCAGAGGGAGGTGGAGGGGGGAGGCAGGAACTGCAGAATGGAATTGACCAAATTATGCTATCTACATATATGAATGTACCACAGTAAATTTCACCTTTATGTATATCTATGCAACACTAACTAAAATAAAAACTATAAATAAACAGAAGGAAGACCAGAGGAAGGATAACAGGGGGAGGGAGGACTTGAGGGAAAGGGGAAGCACCGGGGATTGAAGTGGAGCAAATTGTGTTACATGCATGTATGATTATGTCAAAATGAACCCCAATATTATGTGTAACTATAACTCACTAATAAAAACAAACTAAAAAATGAAAAATACTGCTTTAGCTGCATCTTCTAAGTTTTCATATGTTGTATCATTTTAATTAAGCTCAAAGTAGCTTCTAATTTCTCTTGTGATTTCATCTTTGACTCATTTTTTAGTGTATTCTTTTATTTTCACATAGTTGTGATTTTTCCAACTTCTAGTTATTATTGATTCCTAATTTCATTCCATTTTGGTTGGAGAACATACTCTCCTTCTCCACCCCCCAACCTCCCTGGATCTAGGCACTGAATCCATGATTTTGCACATAGTAGGCAAGCAGTTTACCACTGATTTTCATCCCACCCCTGAAGAACATACTTTATATGGTCTCAGCCTCTTAAATTAATTATGGCAGGCTTTGAGGCATAGCATATGGTCTATCTTGGAGAATATTGCATATGCTCTTTAGAATAATTTGTATATATATATATATATATATCAGTTTTTGCATCTGTTCATCTGTTTCTGTAATTTAGGTATTGTATGTTAAGCTGCTGTAAACATTGATGTAGCTGTATCTCTGTAATAAGCTAATTATAGCTCTTCTGGGAAAATACCCAGGAGTGGGGTAGTAGGGTTATATGGTGGTTCAATCCCTAATTTTCTGAGGAGTATTCACACTGCTTTCCAGAGAGGTTGTACAGTTTTCAGGCCACCATGTATTAGTGTTCCTTTCTCCCTACATCCCCTCCAGCATCTTTTATTGTTTGCGTTCTTCATTTTTGCTAATCTGACTTGGTTTGAGGTGGAATCTCAGTGCAGTTTTTAATTTGCATTTCTCTTATTGCTAGTGATGTAGAACACCTTCAAATACATCTTTAAGCATTTTGAACTTCCTCTGTTGAGAAGTTTATTTTAGCTCCATAGCCCATTTATTGATTGTAGTATTTCTGTTAAGTTTTTTGAGTTCTTTGTTCTGCATATTAGGTCCCTGTCAGAGATGCAGCAGGCCATGATTTTCTCTCATTCTGTAGATTCTCTCTTGACATTCTTGACTAATTCCTTAGCTGTGCAGAAGCTTTTCAGTTTAATGGCACCCGCTCATTTATTCTTGGTTTTAATTCTTGTGCTACAGGAGTCTGGTTAAGGAAGAAAGTGCCTACACCAATATGGTGGAGTGTTTAATTCCTAGTTCTTTGATCCATTTCGATTTAATTTTTGTGCAGAGTGAGAGACAAGGATCTAATTTCAATTGTCTACATATGTCTGTCCTCAATACTCTACCCAGAGCAATCAAATAAGAGAAGGAAATCAAAGGGATTCAAACAGGAGAATAGGAAGTTAAACTATCTCTATTTACCAATGATATGATCCTATACATAGAAGACCCAAAAAACTCAAGCAGAAGACTTCTATAGCTTATAAATGAATTCAACAAAGTGGCAGGATACAAGATCAATACCTGTAAATCAATAGCTTTCCTCTACTCCAACAGCAACTCTGTTGAAGAAGAAATTGGGAAATCTGTCCTCTTCACCTACCCTCAAAAACAATAAAATACAAGGGAATGAATCTAATAAAGGCAGTAAAAGAACTCTACAATGAAAACCATCAAACATTGAAGAAAGAAATTGAAAAAGACCTTAGAAGATGGAAAGACATCTCATGTTCTTGGTTAGGCAGAATTCAGTATAGTTAAAATGGTCATTCTGCCAAAAGCACTGTACAGATTCAATGCAATCACCATTCAGATACCAATATCATTCTTCACAGATAGAGCAAAATCAATTCTCAAATTCATTTGGAACACCAAGAAACTCAGAATAACCAAAGCACTACTAAGCAAAAGTAAAAAAGAGATGAGGTATCACAATACCTGACCTGAAATTATGCTGTAGAGCTGTAGTAACAAAAACTGCATGGTATTCGTATCATAATAGGCATGAAGCCCAATGGAATAAAGTAGAAGACACTGAGACTAACCCACAAATCTTTAACCATCTGATATTGGACAAAGGGGGCAAAAATATAGCTTGGAGGAAAGAAAGCCTGTTCAACAATTGTTGCTGGACAAATCATTCATTATTTCTTGTTCTCTTCATTTCTTTTGCCATTTTGTGACATTTCCTTAATCCAATGCAACTGTTCTTCCACTTGAATCCTTTGTGCTCTTAATGTAAAGTATGTTTTATTTCTGTATGTGATTGATTCAACAATATACCTATTGTGTTATACAATTGCTTTTTAAATTAGTTAATAGAAGAAGGAAGAAAAATATGTAAGTCTAAAGCCTTTTAAAATTATAAGTATTATTAGGGTAGATTCAAATTACTTCTTCATGTTACTTTTTCAGCCTGAAGAAGTTTCTTTTGTATTTGTTTTAAGATGAGCTACCAGCAAATAATTATCTCAATTTGTTGTTATCTGGGAATGTATTTCATCTTCATCTTTGAAATTTAGTTTTGTTGGACATAAGATTCATTTTTTAAGAAAAGAAAAGGGAGTAAATTCTATCAAGAAATAAGAAAGATCAGTGGATTAGAGGAAGAAGATCAAGGGGTAGAGAAGAGGGATGGGATAAGGGAAGAAAAATAGAATGAATCTGACCCAGCTTTCCTGTGTACTTATGTGAAGATAAGAGAGTGAATCTTACCATTATGTATATCCACAAGACACTAATTTTTAAAAAGCTATAAATTTGCAGAAAGATCAGAAAAAATATAGAGAAGGAACAAAGGGAGGGAGGACGATAGGGAAAGGGGACAAAGTGGGAAGTGAATTGGAGCAAATTATATCCCTTATTTTTATAAAATTATGTCAAAATTAATCCTAATGTTATATACAATTAAAAAACCTTACATTTCTTTTTATTATGATAAAGCATATATAGCATTAAATTCATCTTTATTTCTTATTTCTTTCATGTTCGTAGTAACTCCACTTTATAATTTTTCTAAAATGTGGTAAAATATACATAACATGAAATTTACCATTTTAGCCATTTTAGATGTATAGCTAAGTGGCATTAAGCACATTCACAGTGTTGCATTACCGTCACCTCTATCCATCTGCAGAACTGCCTTGTTTTCCCAGACTGCAATTCTGTACCCATTAAAAACAACTTCCCTGGCTACCATAATGTTACTTTCAGTTTCTCTTAACTTGACTACTCCAGGTATCTCATACAAGTGGAATCACGCAATATTTGTCTCTTTGTGCTTGGCCTGTTTCAATTAGCATAATGTGCTCTAAGTTTACTCTTGTAGCACGTGTCAGAATTTCCTTCCATTTTGAGGCTTATCCATTCATTTGTTGATGAACACAGGTTTCTCCTACCTCTTGGCTGGTGTGAATGATGCCATTAGGAAAATGCGTATATAAATATCTTTTTGAGACCCTAATTTAAGGCATAAACCCACAAGTGGAATTGTTGCATCATATGGTCTTGTCTTTTCTCCTTAGAGTGACCTGTAGACTTTCATTCTTAACTTTTTTTTCTGGGAAGAACCTCTCTGGCACTGATCTGCAGCTGAGTGGCATGTTTTTCTTAGATATTCTTCCTCCCACCAGGGTGAAGTAATGGGAGAGACAGTAACCTCTGATTTCTGCCTTTCCAGGAGCCTTCTTTCCTGGCAGGCAGTCTCCATTCCATGAGTGACATGAATGAGGGCACTCACACCCAGTGTTCTTCACCTGCTACATTTGGAAAAGAGCTTGCATTCTGAGGGTGGAAGCTGAGTAGATGAAGGAAGCTTCAGGCCTCTTGATCCAGCTTTCCTAGAGCTTCTGCAGCATGGAGCTGGGGAGAGAATGAGAAGTGCTGGTGACCTTCTCCTGCGCTGGCCGATGAAGGAAAAGGGTACTCTCTTTTGTTTGCACATCCTTAGAGTTCCTGTCTCACTGAGCTGGTTGCAATGGAGGGTGGGATTGGGTCTGGCTTAAACACTGCAGGTTCTTACTGCCCTCCCCAAGAATGGCAGATTCTCTTGACTGAGCATTTCTTCATTTGAAATATGCCATTAGTACAATTTTCAAACACTTCAACGTTTTTTGTTTATTTTTAATGTTCATCACTTGTGGTTGTATCACTCTGAAGATTTTCTGCAGAATTCCTGTCATTCTGGAAGTGCTTTTCTTATTGATCTCTAGCTCCTGAAGAATAAATTCTTCTTCCAAATGATACCCCATAAAGAAGCAGATAAAAATGTAGATCCTCAGGTTGAACACAAAGTGAACTAATGCTATAGTTTAGATCTCAAGTGCTCCTTGAATGTAGTAAAGGCTTACATACAGCTCATGTTGGAAATGTTGGGCTGGGGGTGGAATCTTTAAAAATTGTGGTCTAAAAACAAATAAATAAAAATTAAAATTGTGGTCTAGGGCTGGAGAGGTGGTAGATTACTTGCCTGGCATGCATGAGGACCCAGGCTTGATACCAGCAGCACATACACAACTAAATGGAGGAGAAACAAACCAGGTTGAAGAAAAAAAAATTTATTTTCTGTTTCTCTCTCTCCCAAAAAAAAAAAAAAAAAAAACAATTGGGGCCTAGAGGGAGATGTTTAGGTCACTTGAGGTGTGCTCTTGAAGAGGTTGATGTGTCTCTGGTCTCCTCATTCTTTTTCACCTTCTGGACCTGATGTGAGTGGCTTTTCTCTGCCATGTGCTTCTTCCATGATGTGCTGCCTCATCCCAGGCCTAAAAGCAATTGGCCAACAAATAACGGACTGAAAACTCTAAAGCTCAGTCAAAACAAATACTTTTAAAAAAAAAATAAGTTATCTCAAGTATTATAATAATACTGAGCTGACTAACAGAAATGAAATCCTGCTCGGAAGCAAATGAAAATGGAGATACTCTGGTTGAAAATTAAGTGAACAAATAAAAGGGATGAAAGTTCTGATCAAGTGGCTTTTTTCCTTTTCCACATGCTCACCTTTTCTTACCCATTCTCTAAGCCCTTGGTATAGGTGGAGACACTTTTAGAGAATCATCTGCCTTTAGGATGAAGCACCCAATCCATGTGACAGCTCTCCACACACTTGTCCTGTATGGTCTTAGCCACTTCCTGCCCCACCCTTTCCATTTATGTTAGTCGGGGTTCCATTGAAAATGGATCCATGAGAATGTGTGTACACAGGACTAGATTATGTGATTGTGGAGCTGGTTAGGCACGCTTAAAATCTGTGTGGCAAACCATCCAGAAGGCAAGCTGCAAATTCTCAAGCAGGAGTCAATGATGTTGTACACAGGATGAATTTCTTCTTCCTTAGAGAAACATCACTTATAATCATTGTTTTTTTTTTAATAAAGAAAGAGGGAGAGAGTGACAAGAGTGAAGGGAAAGAGAGAGAGAGAGAGAGAGAGAAAGAGAAATTATTTATTTTTTCATCTGGCTTTTGTTTCTCTGACACTTAGTTGTATATGTGGTGCTGGGGTTTGAACCTGGGTTCTTGTGCATGCCAGGCAAAAGCCATAACCGCTGAGCCACTGCTCCAGTCCCTCAGTTCTAACAGTATCACCTTTCAATTCTTGGGTCGAGACCACCCAGATAATCTGAGATGATGTGTAATTAATAATATCTACCAAATACCTTCACATAAAACCCTAGATCAGTGTTGGTTTGAAGAGTTGATTACTATAGAGTGGACCTGTTGAAATTTAAAACAGACCATCAAACCATGCTTCAACTCTGCTCTTTCCTGAACAATTTACATTTTCTCATTCGCATGTAATCTTTCCACATTTCCTTCCCTCAGTCTGGAGTGCTCCTACTACCTTCTTTTCTTTGTGTCCTGAACTTCTCCCAGAACCTGCATAAACATTGCTTCTACCATGACTTTCCCTGGCAAAATCTTCTACTAATCTCTCACAGCCTTTGCTCAAACTCATATTTTAGCACATTGTGACTTTGCTCCACTTACCTTTGCTTCTGTCTCCAGCTCTCCCACTATTTTCTGAGGTACTTGAGAACTGTGTCTGTTTTTGTTTTTTGTTGTTGTTGTTGTTGTTTCTTGGTCTCCAGCAAGATACTAGACGCAAAGAATCTGTAAGTAGATACTAGTAGGCTGAGTTATTGGAGAGCCTGCAACTAACCTTCCTAGAAAAGCACTAGGACAGCATGTTTTTTTGTGGTTGGCAAAGCAGATGGGCAGCATAAGACTAAGTTCAAGAGACAGGATCTAACTTCCTCCTAGCAGATCGCATGATCCCCTGACTCATGGAGTGGAAATTATGGCATGACCACAGGAAGTCACTGCATTTGTAATTGCAACAGGACAACTATGCCCTCCAGCAGGACAAAACAACCCTGTCCCTGCTTGATTAGAGGAGTGACAGGAAACCTGTCTGTAGTAGTCACTTTCCTCTGGAAGGTATCTTATTGACCACACTTTCTTTTGACCCACTATAAACATTTATAGCCTATTTCAGATTCTCCTGGCCCACTGACATAGTTAAGTGAAATTAAGATCTGTCTTAATTTCTGAGCACCAAAAAGGAAAGCTAATTCATTGGGAATTTAGAGAAAGAAAATCATGCACTCCCTGATTCCCGCTTCCCACAAGCATGAGTCAGCATTGGATTGCAGGAATAGATCCACAAGGGCATATGTATACAGTAAGAGATTTATTGTAGGGACTTAGCTTATGTGATTGTGGGGCTAGGCAAGTCTAAAATCTCTAAGGGAACCCATCTAGAAATTCTTAGGAAGGAGCTGCTGCTGCTGCTGTATACAGGGTGGATTTCTTTGACCTCAGAGAAACCTGTAAGCACAAATGCACTCTATGGAAATCAAGAGTAATTCAGGAACACCAAAATCACACTTTCATAAGTTTTCCTAAAAACCATATCAGTGTATCATGAAAGAAAAGAATGGCTTTGTCTATCACCCTATAAAGGGAAAATACTTTGTGCTCTATTTTATTTACTTAGAAACTGTAAGGCACAGCTGGTATAGATACAAATAATATAGAATGGTAAAGTAACTCAATGAAAAATATAGCAATATGAAATATTCTTCAATACAGCTCTCCTAATAATGTAATGGAATAAATATTATAGCCATCATATATGAAAATCCTAGGTTTAATCTTAATAGGAAATATAAAGAAATTATTAAATTACATTGTGAGATGTAAAATAATAATAGAATATATAAAAAGGCATTCCATTTTCCTAGCTAGAAAAGCTAATTAAATGGCAAAATGTCAATTCTTCCCAAATGAGAAGATAAATTTAATTCCAATTAAAATCACCAAGACATTTGAGGCATCTTTAGATAGTGATTCTAAATTATATTAGAGACATTAAATGGGTATCTACCACTTTTTTTTAGAGAGATAGAGAGGAACAGCAAGAGAGAAAAAGAATCAATTTTTTAATTTAGTTTTTCTTTTCATTTGGCTTTCGGTGCTCTAACACTTCATTGTGTACGTGCTGCTGGAATTTGAACTCATATCCCTGTGCATGAGAGGCAAGTGCCAAAACCAGGAGCCACTGCGTCAGGCCCATTATCTATCATTTTTAATGTGACCACTCTGATTCTATTTTTGGCCATTTCAATTTGTATTTATTTTTTTACTTTATCAGTTCAACATAGTCTTATATATTAGAGGAACTCATTGTTACATATTCATTCATATATGGATATTGACAAAAGAAGTTAAGGCTGATCCTATTCCAGGAACTCCCTCCTTGGACCACGACCTGTTCCTGTGTCCACCTGCTTTACCCTCGTGTTATAGATAGTACTAAGCCTATACATGTGTGTTAATTTTTGAATTTTCTGATCCTCTTTGCCTGCCTACGTGTAGTTGGACTTCCCATGGGAGTTGAGGGTTCCCAGCTGTATTGATAACCCTCCTGTCCACCTCCCCTCTCCCCAAAGCTTCATAGTTATGGTTCCCCCTGCTTATGTAAAATTTCACCTATGTTGAGCTTATTATTGAGCTTAACTAACTTTCAATCTGTCTTAGATTTTACTCTAGCTTCCACATATGAGAGAAAACATTTGTCACATCAAAAAGATAATATGCATCACGATCAAGTGGGCTTCATTCCTGGGATGCAAGACTGGTTCAACATACGTAAATCAATAAATGTAATTCATCACTTAAAAAGAATTAAAGATAAAAATCATCTGATCATCTCAGTTGATGCAGAAATGACCTTTGATAAAATTCAACACTCATTTATGCTCAAAACTCTGAAGAAGACAGGGATCAAAGGAAAATACTTTAATTTTGTAAAAGCCATTTATGACAGACACATAGCCAACATTATGCTAAATGAAGAAAGACTGAAAGCATTCCCACTGAATTCAGGAACAAGACAAGGATGTCATCACTCTTATTCAATATAGTCCTTGAAACCCTAGCCAGGGCTATCAGACAAGAGAAGAAATCAAAGGAATTTGAGTAGGAAAAGAGGAAGTCACACTATCTCTATTTGCTGATGACATGATCCTATACCTAGCAGACCCAAAAAGCTCAATCAAAAGACTTCTAAAAGCTTATAAATTATTTCAGCAAAGTGGCTGGTTATAAGATCAACACTCATAAATCAATAGTTTTCCTATATTCCAGCAACAATTCCACCAAAGAAAAAAATCAAGAAATCTTTGCCCTTTCTAATTCATTATTTCAACTACAGCTGGATCAGCTTTATAGAAAAGAGAATCTCATGATATTGTCCCATTATGACCCCTTGAAAGGCTTCACATTTCCATCACTTGGTATAATGAATGCTTTTCTTAAATCCACCTATTTAAAATTCTTCTACCTTTCTATTGTCCATTTAGTATAAAGTTCAAAAAAATCTTTAAAATGACTTTACTACACAATAGTCTCACCTTTGCCTGTGCAGCCAACATTGTTTCAAGTCATTCTCTCTAACGCTGTGTGTTCTAGTTACACATTTTTCAGTTCCTCAAGTTGTCATTCTGTTTTCTAACTCAGAGCATTCCCTATGCCTACAACACTCTTTCCTGTGTTATCACTCTTCCTGGTTAACACCTACTCATATCTTTAGGTCCCCACCTCAACATTACTTCCTATAATTTTATTATGTAAATATTCCATTATATATAAGAATATGAACATT
The DNA here is from genome assembly GCA_004027875.1 of Aplodontia rufa. Classification (NCBI taxonomy): domain Eukaryota; kingdom Metazoa; phylum Chordata; class Mammalia; order Rodentia; family Aplodontiidae; genus Aplodontia; species Aplodontia rufa. The sequence goes on along the minus strand of PVKS010021508.1, from coordinate 1,659 downwards.
ATCTTTTGATGCCACCACATAAAAGATGAAGAAATTGGTAAAATTATCTAACTTCACTCTCTGTAATCCATGATTTTATATCTCTGGATATATTCTTACATTTTCAATCAGTTTGTTATAGCATTTTAATTACAAAATATTCTTTTCAAGAATTACTACAGTTGCACTTTGAATTGTAAATGTAATTTAAATATAAACTCATGACTAAATGGACTTAGATCCAAGGCATTTCTTTCACATTATATTTGTCCTTTCAACAGTGACTTATTTTAGCAAGCATAAGGTCCTTAAAGTTCATCCATGCTGTAGCATGTGTTAGAATTTCTCTCCTTTTTAAGGCAGAGTAATATTGTATGGGTGTACTACATTTTATTTATCCATTCATTGATCAACACATGGGTTGTTTTCATGTTTTAGGTATTTGTGAATAGTGTTGCTATGAATCTGGGTGTGCAAACATGTTTGAGTCTCTATTTTCAATATTTTTAGGTTTTATATTAGCTTTGTGTTCCTAAAATGAAATACCTGAGACAATTAGCTTAAAAAAAATAAGCAGGTTAATTTAGTTCTGGAAGTTTCAGTCTAAGATCAAGCAGCCCCATTTGCTTTGGGTCTCTGGAAAGGGCAGCAGATCCTGGTGGGAGTGCATGGTGGGCAAAATACATCAGATTGAGGAAAACAGTGTGAGAGGCTGATACCAGGGTCCCACAGTCCGCTTTTAGGCATTTCCCAGGTAACCTAAGGACTTCCCAGAAGGCCCCACATCCTAAAGGTTCTATTACTTCCCAATAGCACCAGCCCATGAATGAGCCTTAAATTTATGGACCTTTCAGAAGCACTCGCTCAGATCTCGCTCAGATCACAACAGGTCTGTACCCAGAAGCAGAGTCACTGAATCCTATAGCAATTATGCGTTAACTTTTTGAGGAACTGATGATTCATAGCTTTAGTTATAAATCTTAGACCTTTAAAAAACTGAATGAAAACTAAATACCTTCAATATCTTGACATTTAGCATGAAGACAAAAACAAAAACCTGAAGTCAACAACAGGAAAGAGTTGTGGATTGGATTACATAAAAATTCAAAATTTACGCATAGAAATACACATATACACATATCAAAGTAAACCTGCTTCTAATGTGTAGTAGTTGAAGAAACCATATTTTAATATATCAAGAGTCCCCACCTTGGAGGTGAAAGGTTGTCACACTCATGTAAAAGACCCAGCAAAAGCACAGCAACACATAATCTAGGCCAACCACAGAGATGTGGGGGTGGGTGGAGGGAGCATAGGGAGGGATCTAGGGAGACAATCAAAACTGTAGCATATTATATAGATTTAATGCTATCCCTATAAAGATACCTATGTTGTTCTTTAAAGACATAGAAAAAGCAATTCTCAAATTCATTTGGAACAACAAAAAACCAAGAATTGCCAAAGCACTACTAAGCAAGAAGGATGAAACAGGCGGTTTTGCCATTCCAGATCTAAAACTATACTATAGGGCCACAGTAACAAAGACAGCATGGTACTGGTATCAAGACAGGGAAGAAGACCAATGGAATAGAATAGAAGACCCCGAAACCAATCCTCAAATCTTTAAACATCTGATTTTTGACAAAGGGGGTCAAAATATTACATGGAGATGTGACAGCC